>CAEGAE010073907.1:0-232779 GCA_903067095.1 Girardinus metallicus
AATCCGATTTATGAACGCTAATTTCGGCCAGCCGTTCTCTCCCGCTCCCTCCTCAAGCGCTCGGCGGTTCACTTAGGTCTGTACTCCGGCGTTAGAGCCGGCTCTAACTCCGGCGTTAGCTCCGCTTTGTCCGGTCTTAGCTCCTCTTGCTCCGGCGTTAGCTTCTCTTGCTCCGGCGTTAGCTCCTCTTACTCCGGCGTTAGCTCCGCTGGCGTTAGCTCATCTTACTCCGGAGTAAGGCTCTAAAGCCTTACTCCGGCGTTAGCTCCACTTCCTCCTCAAGCGCTCAGAGATTCACTTATGGCTCTGACACCGGGGTAAGGCGTTAGAGCCGGAATAAGCGGCGTTTAGCTCAAGGTTGATCGATTTATGAACGCTAATTTCGGCCAGACGCTCTCTACCGCTCCCTCCTCAAACGCTTGGAGGTTCACTTAGGGCTTATTCCGGTTCTAATGCTGCTTAATAAGCCCTAAGTGAACCGCCGAGTGCTTGAGGAAGGAGCGGTAGAGAACGGCTGGCCGAAATTAGCGTTCAAAAATCGGATTAGCCCTGAGCTAAAAGCAGCTAGCACCGTGTAGCTCCAATATCCAACTTGAAGCTATCGTCACTGGTATCAACGCACAGTGACGTATCAACGCATGCGCGATCTGATCTCCGAATTATGCCCCGCCTCTTCCTTGGCAACTCACACATACAAAAGGTGAGTCTATATTTTATTAGTGTATGTGCGATCTTAGTCTTTTATGTTCAAATGTTATAGGTCAATTTTTTAGAGCGTATCACTGATCCCTTTCTATGAGGAGGATCAGTAGCTATAGTTACATGCCACTGCTGTTTATTAGGTTGGATCAAAAATAGGCAAACCTCTTCCAGAATGGGGAGACTGTGGTATCCTATTTGAGCCAGACCGAGAGAGCTAGCTAGCACATGCATGGTGGTCCAGCCTTGACTCCTGGAGCTAAGCTAGGCATAACATGAAAAAAGAAAGAAGGGCTTACATAAAGTTAGCCCTTCTTTCTTTTTTCATGGTTCCCATCATGGTTTTTTCATGGTTCCCACTTTGGTTCCCATCATCCGGGGAACCAAAGTTAAGATTGGGAGGAGTGTGAGCTGAGTGACTCAGTCCAATGAAAATCCAATTGTGGGACCTTTAGAAAAGAATGGAAAAACTAATTATCATAAACCTTTATAAATCATTTAAAGAAGAGTGTTAAAATTATTGGAAAAAAAAATGAAAGGGGCTTTACATTACCTGCACTATTTCAACTCTTTTTTTTCCATCAACTGTGTGGAAAATAATACAAGTTAACCATTTTCAAAGACTGTAGACTTCACCAGCAAATTATTTTCCCTTTGGTTCTGAGCTTGTTACCATTTAAAGTTGTGCTCATTCCTATTTAATTGGTAGCGCAGAGACTCACATTTAGCAGCTCTTCCTTTACAGCTCATTCAGTAAAGGAAGAGCTTTCCGAACTGCTGTGGCGTTATGAAGAAAAGGTTAGCCAGTGGAGAGCTTGCAGGAAGCTTTTGACAAGTTAAAAGAAGAACTCCTGACCTATCAGGCTTTTCTGAGTGAAAGTCGGTGAAAAGTGGACCACTTCAAGAGCCTCTTGGGATACAAGCAGGAACACATGGAATCCGTAAAACAGGTAAGAGCAAATGGTTTTAAACCATGTAGGCAAAAGTTTGACTCAAGACCGTAGACTCTGAAGTGCCTCCTTTTTATTTGTTTTAAACAAAAATATGTGTAATGTGTTTTACAGTTGTAGACAAACAAAGCACGTTCCTCTTTTCCTGGTTGTGTAAGCATGTGCTTGCCAACTCCAACAACGTAATGTGGACGCATGCATGCGTCTTTGTCCGCGTGCATCCGAGCGTGCGCAAGTGTGCATGTGGGCACTGGGGTGTGTCACTTAATATTTTCTCCTCTTTCTTTCTGTTTTATATTTACTACGTCAGGCAACAAATGAATCATCTTTATTACGGAGAAATTTAATTTGGATGAACTTAACTGCTGCCGCCAAGGTCAGACGGGCAGAATGTCATTTTAATCCAATCAACTTTAATCTGTTGGTTATAAAAGAGTTAGGCTGTTGAAGAATGGCTGTATCTCAGGCCCTTTATTACACTGGCTAATGACTTTGATTGTGAGGCGCCTATCAAGAGGTTAGAAGTTCTTATGGAGCTTCACGTCCTGCTAATTCGCTACCTCATGTCGCTTTTGGGCTCTGATAACCCGAAAACCACTTGTGCCCTTTTTTCAGTCTGTTAAAAAAAAAAAAAAATATATATATATATTTACAGACATTATTTTAACGCTATGTAGTACTCAAATAAAATATTTAATGTTTACATAAAAAAAATAAAAATAAAAAATGCACACAGTGTAAGTATGATGTCTTAATTCTGTTTTTGTTCTTGTCAATTGGTATTCCATTATGAGAATAGTTCAATCTAGCTGAAGATCTAAAGATTAAAGCCAGAGGACACATGCTGTAAAAACTTCTTTCTCGTGATCATGTCTTCTTTTGAATCAGTGACACAATTTGCCTATAAAAAGTAGCAGTTAATAAACTGAGATGGTGAACAGCGATATGGTATGCAATTTAGTTTAAATAATGTAGAAAGTATAAAAGATAGAAAAAGACCGTCAGTGGTAAAAAAAAAAAGAAACAACTAAATTCTTTTCCCCAGAGATTCACTCTAGACAATTATGGCATTCCTAAATTTATTGGTCATACTTGTTGAGTTAGATTTTCTAGCTGTTTATATCATTTAGTTTATGTGTTTGGTGTTTGTTTGCTATGTCTGTCACAATGTGGCCATGTGTCTTTGTTGAGAAAAATAAATATCTGGGCAACTGTAGTTTTTCCTTATTTCTAGAATCCGAGTCATTGCCATATTTTATTTGATTAAATGCCTATCTTCAGAATAAATCCAGTTTGTTATTATATATTTATATTAAGCCTTTCTGAATGGGCTCTTTTTTTGATCATTTGAGGTATCATATTTTCCTTCTTTGACATACATGAGTTATTTTCTGCATTTACCCTCAGAAATATTGTCTCTATCAGCAGGGCCATTCTCGTTTTGATGAGGAGTGTGTCGGCGTGTCGAAACTAAGACAAGCGCTACAGAAGGTAATCCCCTGTAATTGCAGGACTTTTCATTCACAGTGCTGTAAAACATTAATATATTACCTGCCACAGTTCCTCTGAGTTTTATCATAATTTCACCTGGCTGATATGGCTTGATTACTTTCTAAAAATTCCTTCACATTTAGTGTAGCTGGAAAATGAAACAAAGTTTCTTTTAAAGTTATATTATGTTCTTAGGTGTATTTATGTGTGTTTCAATGCTGCACCGAGAAAACTGATTGCCTCACAAACTGTCAAAAGGCTGTTCTTGAGATTAAGTCAGAGCTGGCACGGCAGTAATAACAGAGTCTATAAAACTCTCCTCTCTAGGGCTGATCCCAGAGTCTGTCCTTGTCTCTTTTCTCATGCCCTTTCCATTTGCCTCTCTCATTCTCCTAATAGTCTACATGTCTAATGCTAAACAGCATTGGGACTGTAACGTAGTGTGTATGAATATTTTGTTTCAAAGTTTTTGGGTCAGCTATCTACCTTTTATTCGTGTGCAGAGTTGATTCATACTTCATTTTGTCATGATCAGAAAGAAAATTCAAGCACAGTTCTATGTCTCATGAGTCTGTCATCAGCTGAAACAGGAAGTCGGCAGGAAATAAAACAGGAACTAACACGTTCAAAGCAAGAGCTTCTCAAAAAGTATTAAAGTTTTAAATTAAAGTGAAGCTGATGTGAATTATTTTAGAGAGAATAATCTCAAATTTAAGCACCTCCTTCAATTTTTGTTTCAGAAGCCTCATTCTTAGTATTGAGCTCTTACAAAGGGGTATGTATGAAGTATGCCTTTCGCTGTAAATATGTACTTGGTAACACTTGAGGAAGGCTGCAAGCACTGTTCTTGAGATAAGGCTATGAGTAAGTCAACATTTCTTTAGAATTTGTATTATTTCTTAGTAACTAAATGAGCTGGTCTTCTTGGAACTAAAATGTGTGTACATGGAAAACAGAAACAGTGAAACAAAATATTAATATTTAAGGATTTGTTGACGTGTGTTTTTAGTAGAACTATTGTGTCTGATTGAATGCAGGTTTGGCTCAAATCTATTTAAGTTGATTTTTTTTTTCTTTTCTTTTTGTTCTTGGTTATTTTCAATGTTATTAAAACATGCCTTTTTACTTTGAACAGGCATGTTTTAATGCTGTTTCATATTTTGCTTATGTTAAAACTACAAACTTCAGCCTATTTTATTGGGCTGTCGTGATAAAACAAAACACAGTGGAGCAGAAAAAGGACAAATGAATTTCAAAATTATTTTCAATGTGTGATATGAATTATTGTTTGAACATTTCAATTCCTTGAAGTTATTCTCAGATAGGTATTGAGCTGCTTCAACGTAGTTATTGCTGCTTACATCATCCTCTGATCAATAGCCTGTGAATTTTTTATTAAATTGGATATAAGAAGGGGTGCACTGATTTCGGTTTTTAGCTGATCACCAATTTCTGATATTTAAATAGCCTGATGTGCCAATTCAGATTTTGGGCGATGGCAGTTATTTTGTCTGAAATGTCGCAAGAAAGTTGCTGAGTTGGCAGAAGTGGGGCGACTATAGTTAACTGCAAATGTGCAGACATGACCTGGTGGGCCAGTCTGTCAGTCAAACCTCTCTCACATCAGAGCAGAGGAGGAAAATGGTTAATTTTTAGATCAATTAGATTTATCAACTGATCACTGATCTCCTAACATTAAGGAAATCGGTGCAATAACTGCTGCATCTTTTAGTACTAGATACTAGATGCAAGCAAAGCTCTGATTTATGTTGATGTTGAAGCTACTTATTAACGTCAACATTTGCAATTCTTGATGATCCACTGGTATATGGTGAAGTTAATTAGCCTTTAAGCTATATTTTGTGTTGCAACTATAGGGGGTTAACCAGGTTATAGGAGGAACCTGAAGTGGATGTAATATTGGATATGTTGCAGGTTGCAAATGGATGTTGTTATGCAAGTTGTCTGTGCATGCCGAGAAAATGATTTAGAGATCTGGTTCAAGTTTTTCTAATGAACTACTTTAACCACTACTACAGGCACCACAAACCACCCACTCATATGATTGTCCTGTGATCGCCTGGCAGAAACAAATTACCTTGTCATTAATTAAAGCACCAAACAGTGCCAAGGCTATTGAAATTGACTCCAATTAAGAGCTCAATGGGACACTAAATATTCAAATTACTCAAAGTGGTGACTGTGGTCTGGCAGCTTGCCAATGTGGCTGGCAGTTTTGGACATGTTATGTCTGTCTGTGTGTGTGTGTGTGTCAAAGCTTTTTGTGCATAGAACAGCGGATATGGTAACAGTCATAGGAACATAAATTTTGCATTTCTTAATGTGTGTTGCACGTTGCTCTCAATAAGATGAGTTGTTTGTACAAATGCAGTTTTTGAAATATGAACAAAGATAAATGTTATAAACAGTAATATATCTTATCTGTTTATCATCTTTCTGGTGGGGAAAAGCAAAGTTACTTTGTCACCTGTAAAAACGTATAAATCGAAGTTACATTCACATCCATAGTCTGCATAATGCATGTGTGCACATTATTAATCATTACATTATGCAAATACGCATAATTTACAAGAGTTTATCATTTCCATTAATAGATAGACATGCATATTAGTTAAATGGCATCTGACAGTGAATTTTTAAAATAGAAATAACATAAAAAAATATATCACCATAGTAACAATCTATTTACAAACAAGGTTCTATTGTTAAAATTATTGTGCAAATAATGCTCTCTTTAAAAATAATTTGGAATAAATTCTAATCAAAATGGAATAACTAATGTTTTATTCATGTTTCAAGCTTTCACCATCACATCTATGAAGAATTTTGAAAACTTCACTTGAGCACACTGTACTTTCTGACTGATTTAGTACATCCATAATATTCCATTTACAGGGAGAACTCAGACAACACTTTTTATTTGCTTCTGAACTAACATAGAAAAGGTGGCCCTTCATATAGTCTGTGTTTTTATTTGCAGCTGTAAGTACACGGCAAATATATTTCACCTTGGTGAAAGCAGATGCAAACACCATATAAAGTGATATACTAAGAAGCTGGACATATTTTAAAATTGCTTTCTGGCCAAATGTGGTGTGCATTCCTGACCTGAGGGCAGGGAAAGTTCCCCTCGTACAGCGCCTGGGAAGAATAGACATTCACGTAGACACTTTTTGTCACTTTACACACACAAATGCTATGTATTTTGGGGCAATTTTGTGACATAGATGAACACAAAGTAGTGGATGAGAAGGAAGCGAAGGAAAAAAATAATATATAGTTTCTACACTTTTTTTAAAACAAAAAAGAAGAAATGTATGGCATGCATTGATATTCAACATGCATGTGCCAGTACTTTATAAAACCACATTTTGCCACAGTTGCAAGTTTATAGGTGTATATTTGTACCAGCGTTTCCCATTTATAGATTACACTTTTCCACATTATTCTTTGCAAAATAGCTCAAGCTCTTTTAATTTGGATGGGAAAAAAAATCTAAACATCACTAATTGTTGTGTAAACAGATCCTCCAATCTGAGCTGGTTTGTGCCATGGTCTTGATAAAGCTGTTTGCTCACTAATGTTCTCTAACAAAGCTTTGAGGCCCTTACAGAACAGCTGTATTTATACTGATACAATTTGGGTAGACTTAAGATTTTTATTTACAAAAGTATTTATGACTAATCATTTTCAGTTCCCTTCATAATTATGCCCTAATTTTTTGGTCTAACTCATAACATCTTAACATATGATGATGTTTTTGGTTGTAGTGTGGCAAAATGTAAAAAAGTCATGGCATGTATATAGTTTTGCAAAGCATTTTACAGGTATCGCTTATTTACGCCTATTGTAGACACAACTCATATTTTAGGTGAACACGAAGGTCCTACAACATGAGCTCCACACCAAGTACTAAGAAAGAGGTAGCTGTTAACAAATAGATTAGCTGAATGTACTTTGATATTGTAAAACTTACAGAAATAAATGAAACTGTTTGACAATCTTGCACATCTCAGTTTTGGAGGGGTATACAAGAGTGTCAGTGTGAAGCTTTTTTTCTCACTCGGCTCTTTGATCCACTCATTAGAGTTATTGTTCTTTGTGAACATTTTCCTGCTGCCTAATAGGCAACACTGAGCTGCAAAAAGGGGGTGTGCCCTGCCTTTAAGGGATGATTCAACCAGAGTGCTGTTAGCTTTATCAGCTAGCTCAAATTAGCACTTTGGTGATTCAGTTGCTCACTCAGAAATACACATAAACACACACACACTGAGGATAAAGGTTTTTATTTAACAGCACACTGCTTTAGCTGTATGGTAATGATCTGGTTTACGAGTGTGTATGTGTGCGTGCGTGCGTACACGTGTGTAAGACTGTGTCCTTTGTAGTGGTGTGTCAGTGCAGGAATGGTGATGTTTGGGTCTCTCTGGGCACGGAAATGTCTCATTAAGAATTAACGTACATATCTACGGTCACGGCAGGCAAACACCTCATATAGGCACACTCACAGTCATTTCTTCCAACTCCCACAGCTTTAATTAGCACACACGGATCCTCAAAGGTACCAACACACACACACACAGACACAATCACCTATTGTCCGCAGAGAGATGAATCTGAGGTCTCTCTCTCTGTGGCAGACAGTGGCTGGCTTGCTCAGTGAACAGTCCTCATTAACAAGATAGAGACAGAAGGACAACGCTGTGTAGCTTGGCCTTTGTCTGTGATCAAAACGCATTCCCTCAACTCTACTCTCCACACAAAACCACATATTATTCAGCTTTTACTTTCAGCAGATACAGTGCACCAATGAAGAGCCTATTGTAATGACTTAAGATGAATAAAGATGCATTATTATTAGAAGAGTGGGGGTATTGTTTACCTTAATATAGCAGTGGTCTGAATGAACTGGAGTTAGCTTGAGAAATTACTGTCAACCTTGTTGTGGTTCTTTTTATATCATGAAAGCATTGTAACCACATTGAATGATAATAGATGTGATAGTACAGGATGGAGTGGACTGTGAAAAACTGAAGATTACAAAATAGATTTTCTTAAAACATAAGCATTGAAAAAGAAGCATTGAATATTGAGGAGAAAATATTGCTTCACCACAATTTTATTATCATGTGTGCTGTTAACTTGTTATATTTTTATATGTTGCGGTTAGGCATGGGTAATTTTTACATTATGATAACCTAAACTGAAATTTGTCAAAAAACTAGAACCAAAAAGTTTAACTACTTTATTTAAAGCAAAAAAAAAAAAGTTAGATTTCTGTCAAAATAATGTAACATATTGATTGTTATAGCAATGTTAAACATTTAAATATTTGTAATTTTAGATTTTAATGTGCTAAAAGCACCAGTTAAGTCTAGCATTTGGATTTTGCCACAGATTTACTCTGACATATGGGTGTGATGAATATATCTAAAAAAATATTTATGTGGCCTGATAAAAAGAGCAGAGGAAAGTGGAGAAGTGTCATAATGATGAGGCTAAAACCTGCTAAAGCAGATGGACTGTGTTGGGTTGGACTAGACTAGAGACAATGATGGAAGTGATTAAAATTATTATTTTTTTTAAGTTCTTGAATTTGGGGCCTGGTTCTGTGGATCAAATTAATTGTCCTTTACATATCTCTCTCAAGATTTGCTTCTAGTGTGTTTTAAAAGGGGAAGTGGTTTTGTGCCATGTGGAACAAAAAACAAGCGTATCAAGATAAAAAAGAAAAAAAACATATATAATCGTGTCAAAAGGTGAAGAGTTTATATATATATATAGTTAATGTTTTAAGAAAAATTAAAATTTTATAGTGAAATTCAAGCAAGAATTGTTTTTTTAAGGGTCCTCTTTGAACTCTATACTGTCCATTTCTTTTATTTGAAGATTGGCAATAGATGTCTGATGCGGTCCAAAAAAGCAAAGTCAGGTCAACCTAGAAACCTAGGTTTCTGTTTGGTTGAAGTGAACTTTGGCCTGACTCGAATGCATATGTGGATGCAAGCGGACCAGAGCTCCAGAAGCAGGAAATGGACTATATACAGCGCAGGCTATTCTGATACAATCCGACAAATCCTGGCGCTAGCAGGAGAAGTGGCTTGTGGTCTTATGCCAAAGACAAAAGAGAAATCCAACAGCCACTAAAACGAGTCCCACTACTCCCTATTTGTTTACATTTTGCAAAGAAGGAAGTTGTGCTCATCCCATCTTCAGAGAATTTTGTTTTGTTTCCTTCAGTGGTTCTTGGTGTACTGCCCCACCGGTGAGGGGGTGAACAGGCTTTCCAAAGGATTGGGATCGTTTGACAGTGTGGTATGAAGGCAAACCTCACCAGCTGAAAATGTAACAAATGTTGCCATTTTGGTCCCCAATTGAACCAAGTCTGGACAATCAGGTGTGAAAACACCCTAGAGACACAAAAATGCAGATGTACCAATCAATCAGGTAGAGATCGGAATCATCCACTTTTATTTTGACTGACTTCGATCGTTGATGAGCAGGTTGCATACTGAAAATGTGAATTCTATGTTTTCATTAATAATTAAGAACGCCCACATTGTTGGTCAATAGTATGTGTCTTGGGGCAACGTTTTAAAGTTAAATGAAATTCAGAAAAAGGTCGGAAACTTATGCTTGGTAATAATACCTTGTTAGTAACACCTTTTTTTTGTCAGATTTAAAAGTACCCCTAGTGCCTTTTTTCTTATTTAAGTGTTGTAGTCCGCATGAAATAAAAATCAGTCAGAATAAACAGGTTAGACTTGAAGCAAAAACAGAAATCAGTTTTATCTAGGAATAGCCTGATTGATCCATCTTTAAAATCTAACAAGGTGAGTGTAAATATTAAATCCACTTTGATATTCTGTTAACGGTGTGGCAGTAAACGATTATCTTAAAAAAAAATCCAAACTTTTATGAAATATTTGTTTAATGTTAATTCTCCCCTGCATTGCTGATGTCCATCTGCCCATTCATATGGTAAAATTATTATGTGAGCAGGTGTGTGTGGATGCATGTGTGTTAGTGTGCTGATATCCAACCTGGATCCCTGGACGCACACATGCACCGGCCTCTCTCCTCCAATTCACCTCTATTACTAGCTATAATCCCATTTCACACTCTATCGATCCCCAAAACTGTTGTTCACTGGAACCAAGAGCAAACACTGGCATTTCTCCCCATCATTTCACAACTATTGTTCTTTATTACACAAAGAAGCCCCCCCTCCAACCCCAACCCACCCCTTGTCTTGGAGCTAACTCAGCCCTGCTGAAATATGAATTATAAATGTATGGCTAATAAAAGAAAAGGGGGGGAAAGAGAGTGAAAAAGGGAGAGTTAGAGATAGAGAGAAGTGGTTGGTGGAAACATCAGAGAAAATGACTCCTTTACAAGAGTCTATTGATCAGTTTCTATCAAAGGAGGATGTCAGACATGAGATTACCTGGCAGTTTGAGCATTAGGTGCCGTGTGTTATAGCCCCAGGCCCTTGTACCGCTGCCAGAGGATTGTAAATAAAGCGAGGAGGAGAGAGCAAGAGGGGAGTGTGTTGGGTTGTAAGTGTGTGTGAGTTTAAGAGTCTCTGTGTGTGTTTGTGTTAGTCTTTGTGAGTCACTGTTGTGTGCATATTAGTGTTTTTTTTTTTTTTTTTTTTTATCTTGTGCTGTATTTGTGTGCATGATGGTGTGAGGCTGTGTACCTGCACCTTTTGGCTTATACCCAAAAGCAGTGTTGCAAGCCTATGAAACTTCAGAAAGAGAGAGTAAGAGTCATGGGAGGCTTTGGGACGTCTCTTGGGAGCACCTTAGCCAGCTACGAATCCCCCAACAAAGCCAAAGGAAGCTCCCATGAAGCCTTATGAAGCTTTTATGAGGGCCTGGCAGGGCCCAGCCCAGCCCCAACCACTGATTCAGGGTTAGCAAGGTTTTCATCCTTCTCATGTTAAAGGTTAGCTGTGAGAGCAGGGTAATCTGACCGCAGATCTGTGATTATAGCCTGATGCTGTATGATGGGCTTTGAAGTGCCTATGAAAGCACTGAGAGTGAGAGATCTAGAGAGTTAGATCACGGACTAATATCATGCCGTACGTTGTGAAGCCAGAATTAAAGGGTCAAAAAAGTGTTAGACTGGGAGACTGAAGATCTTAGATTGTGGACTACTGTCATAACTCATGAAGCCTGTTAAAAAAAAAAAAAAAAAAAAAAAAGCTGTAAAATAGATCAGATTGCCTGGACCATTGCTCTTCTTAAGATGTTAAGAAGTGTCAAAACACACAATCCTCTGCACATCTAGGTGTTATGTGGAGAAATGTGTCAGTATTTGGTCATCTGTTTGGGCAATGCGTTTCTCATTTAGGCATAGTTCGGATATGGGAATCTCATCCTATTATAACCTCTAGTTAAAGCTCTGCTGTTTTATATCTCCCCGTTACACACTAACATTTTTTTTATATTAAAAGTCTTGTTTACATAAAACCAAATTATTACAAATATTCCCACAGCTTCTAATCAAATTATATATGTAGGATTAAAATCATATTTATGTTGCCTTCATAGTTTATTTATTATTATTTTTCTTTTGATACATACATTTAAGTCTAAACCTGCTATATTTAGCCATAGTTTGATGTGCTTATTGCCCAAAGAATTGTCCGTTTTGCATTCTGCTGTATATAATGTAATGGTGAGGGTATATCAGTTGGTCATCCTAGCAGGTGCCCATCCTCCAGTCATCTGCTTGGCAAAGATGCCACTAGTAGCTTGACAGCTGTACTTTTAAAACAATATGACCATTATTAGTCTAATATGATAATTATCTAATTATATAATGTCTTTCCTATTTTTTAAACATTATTGTTTGTTGTAATTTTCATTTATATTTCAAAGATTGTTCATCATGTGTAAACAAACATAATAATATTTAACAATAGTAGTGGTGCTAGTAGCAGTAGTAGCAGAAGAGTGTAGCACTCTTTTACCTTCCAGGCCATTTTTGTTGACGTTTTTATTGAGTGGAAATATTTCCGAACAGCAAAGTTTATTTATATATAATTTTTTATTAGGGCAAAGTGTCAAAATATTTATTTTTCAATCAGCTGACTGGCAGTGTAAAGCAATTACTTCATACACCTAAGAGAACTCAAATCACTCTGGGACTTTTTATATAGTATGTTTTATAAAAAAGTCTGAAGCATTGCATGGTAGAACATTTTTGACGTTTTAAAATTTTGGTACAATATAGCTCATACCTATAGTTTAAGTAGTGTTACCTTATTAGCAAGGAAGGATGGCATGTCATGACTCATTCCCAAGCATCCAAATTTGTATTTCTAACAGAGAGGAAAAGCAATGGTCGCTGTCTTTTAGTCAGATGTCCTGCAAACATGAGCGAGGGTCAACAATGCATTACTCTCTGCGCCATACACCTGAATAAAACTTTAGTCCCTTGAGCACATTCTCAGCACCTCATTGAAAGGGCTTCAAATTGTGTGGCAGAATTTTTGCTGTTTTTAAACTCTACAATTTAAAAACTTGTATGTAAGTAAGTAAGCCCTTGTTGTCAGCTTTACATTTATTTTTGTGTGTCCTTTTTTTCTTTCTTAAAAAGTTTAAGAGGAAAAGTTCTATCCAGTAATCTTTTCCTGTGTTGGCATTTTTTTTTTCTTTTGCAAATGCCTATTTGTTTGCAAATGTTTGAGTTTGGGTAAACGATCATTGTGAGCAGCTAATTGCTCTCTCTGTGGCTTCCCCTTTTGGGAGGTGTCATCGAGGTCACCTCAAGACTAATGCCTTGAATATGAATTTGATCCCCATCTCAAGTTTTCACATCTCTGCTTTATTGATTATTGAGATTCGCTGCAAACTTTCACCTTGAGGTTCAATAAAATAGCCAAGGTAGGGCACATACACACACATAGACACAGAAGTAAAACTGTTTGTGCATCATAAAATATTTAGCAGTTCCAGCTGCAGCTTCAATTTTCCTAGGGCTTTAGTTTAAACTGTTTGGATGCTACCAAACCATAAATTATTGTTACTTCTATTAAATGTAGATTTCTTTTCCTATATTGTGTTGTTTATTTTATTGTTTTACTCTCCTCTGGTTCAGGGTGTCTCGCCTCTATTATCACATCAGGGTGTGCAGCCCTAAAAGCATTACAAAAATTCACTTTGCATTTTCTGTTTCTGCCTTGCCCAGTCAGACACTCATGCACACACGCACACACGCCCACGCACGCTCACACACACAAAAAGTCAAGGTCCGTCCAGTAAATATTCAATGCACACATACACACATAGGTATGCACATATCCCCCCCCCCATCCCACCTCTTCATATTCAGTGAACACACCCTCTCAATATTCACCAGCTTTGGCCACCGATGGCTGACAGTTTATGTTATATTCAATGAATACTGAATTTAGAGAAAAGATTTAAGGAACTGTGAAGAAACACTGACTCACAAAACACCACATAGAACAAAAAGGGGAAAAGGAAAAAAAAGGAACGTAGCGTAGGCAAAATTTTAAATTCGAACTGAAAAAGGCCTGCAAAGCAAATCTAACTAACAAACCTGACGAGTGGTTTATTATGTACCCACTCGATGTGCTAAACTCCAAAGTGTAGAACAATAGCTCTTTATTGCATGTAGATGCAGGACACTGTGAAAAAGGCAGCGTGAAGGGCTGAAATGTAGAGAATCAGCACAAGTGGCCTGCTCAAGGTAAAGACTGCCATCTATTGACCAACTCCGGGAGCACTTCTTTTGTCTCTCAACAAAAGGGCACATCCAAGTTTAAGCGGTGGAGGGCTTTTATTCCATCTTCCCTTCTCCATTATTGAAACACATTCAGCAATTCTCTGGATGAGATCTTCAGCTGTTTAAAACCTGACTCACATTTCATGTATTCCCACAATAAACAATCATTGGCTTTACAAATTCTGTAAAATCATTATTTCTTCATCTGCTCTGAGATGTGACGCACTGCAATGGTAGATATTTGCCGCTACACATAAATTAAAAGGTTATATAAAAATTATATCACAATGTAAGCAATGTTATTGTATTTATCCAATTTACTAATGAGTTTTAACCAACAATGTCTGTGAACTCTTACACTTCTCCTCCTCTGTCTGTCATCTGCCTCTGTCTCCTGTTCAGTGGAGGAGTTGGCAGCACGTGCAGAGGAGGCAAGGCGGATGGGGTATACCTGGGAGAAGGAAAGCTGGCAGAGGAGAATATAAGGTAGGAAGAAAGAGAAGAAAAGGGGGGAAAAAAAACCTGTATCCTCTCCCGTTCCTGTTTCCCATGCTCCCCTGTGTATGCGCGGTAATCAAAAACATTTAGATGTTTTACGTGCGGTGTACAGTAGGCTCTCTAACTGAACATGTGTTTAACAGAACAGCCCTAAGTTCTCGGTGCATGCATGTTGTTTCTGAAACTCTGCAAAGGAAAGGACCCTCCTTTTTATTTATTTTTTTTGTTGGTCAAAGGTGACACGATTCTGTGCAAGTCAGCGTAAATCTGTTTTTATTTGTGTTGTTTCATGACTAATGTAGCGGCAGCATTAAACTGCAGTGAGAAAACAGATGTGAGGACACAAGAGTTCAGAGTTCAGAGGCGAGTCCCCTGGTTGACCCCTTGTGTTACCAGAGCTGCGGTGATGACATCAGCAGGCATGTATCACCCCGTATAGAATGTGTGTTGGCGTGTGCGTGCGTGTGCGTGGGCGTGTGTGTGTGTGTGTGTGTGTGTGTGTGTGTGTGCACATAGCTGTGGTTGTGGCTTTGGCTTCAACATAACCTCAGTGCAACCGTCTCCGTCTTAGGGAGTTTCTTGGTTAAGTCCGGCCAAGCATGGAACATTTTCATCGTCAACCGACAATTTAAAACTCAGTATGGAGACTTTTTGGAGGCTACGTTCTGAATTCTTACACTTTATTAGATTTAAAGAAATATTAGGTAGTGGATGGTAAAACAATCGCCCTGTCTGGAAATTAGATCCATTTGCAGAATCATGCTGTTTACTATTAACCCGGTATTATCTAATAACTGCAAAGACATGAAAGGTTTTTAAGCAACAACACCATGTTAATGGCTTCCATCTGTGCTGTGGGAAATCCCCTTCGTTCTCTACAGGATGCCTCCTCTCTTTCTATCCTTTCTTTCAACCACTCTGTTCGTGCTGTGATTTTTTTCTGTAGACCAATCTTTTATGATAATTTTGTTTATTTGTTTTTGATTTGGTGGTTGTTAGACACTGCTTTATGTAATCAGTTTCAATGTTACTGCTAAAACACTTTGCTTGTTAGTTCAGTGTGTGGTCTCATTTCTTTTTTGGGAAAATACTTACATATATTATTATTATTTTTATGTTCATTATTATTTCATTTGTTATTCTGATGCAGGAACATTTAACGTTTTTATGCATATCTTAAGATATTTTTTTAATGTAGCAAATGTTACAACTAATTAATAAAAAATAAAAAAACTCCTACTTTTCTAGGCTTTTATGAAGAGTGCATATGATTTTTGGATTTTGGAAATAATAGAAGTCAGTTGTGTTGCTTACCATTTAATGCATTAATACATTCATAACTTTTGACAACAGGTGGGTCAAAAGTTGTGGAACACGGATTTTTTAACTTGGATAGTAAAATAAGCACAACAACTAAAACATATTTTAAAAAGTAGTAACAACTGTGGAGAACCACTACAATCTAATTAAAGCAATGTTTTTTTAGAACTTATTTTATGTTTACTGGACAGAAATGTTTAAAATGCTATTTTCTTTACAATTTTACACTGCTTTAGAGAACTTAATATGTAAACATTGTTAAATTTTTTTAAGTACCTAATTTTTGTTTTTGTTATTATCTAACATTATGGTATATTACTGATAAATCTTTTTTTTTTTTTTTTTTTATGTAACTGTTAAATACATTTCAACCCCTTGCATAAACCTTGTCCTGTAAAAGGCCCGAATATTTTTAGTGCCCATAAGGTTATGATTTCACAGTTTTATGTTGGTTTTTGAGGTACAGTGTAGGTCAAAGGTGTGGGTGGTTTGTTTGGGTTCTGTGTGAGTCTGCGCGCGTGTGTGTGTACATGAGCGAGCGGAGGTCTGGTAGGGTGTGTGTAGGCTCAAGAGTGGCCAAAGCCAGGCTGTGCAGGGAGGTTTGTGGAAATGGTAATCATTTGTTGTATCGATTCCGCTGTAGCCAGGGCAGCCGGCACACGCAAACTCACTCGCACACACGTGTGCGCTTGTTCATAGACACTGACTGACTCGCAGGCACGCAGACGCACAGCTCCGTGGTAGAAATAGACCCCTCCATATTGATCCCCTTCACATTCCCTTAGCTCTGCTGCCACACATGCGCACAATCGCACACAGATATATTAACACATTCATGAACCTGCTTGAACACTTAATAGTCATGTGACAACAACAAAAATAAAATTAGCTATTTTATTCATGAAACATTTTTAGCATCATAAGTAGGTTAATGTTAGATTGTGGTCTAATTTGAAAGATATAAATCTGAATATTTACGTTTCAACAGGTGAGCTTTGTTTCTGAGTAATAATAACCTTGTCCTGCTCTTTGTTTATGTAGGTCAGTGCCTGTAAGGCTGCAGGAGGTGATAGAGCTCAGGGAAAGCCTTCTGTTGATCAGAGTATAAAGGTAGAGAGAGCAAAAACAAGAGGCAGTGGCGCGGGTAAATAATTGTTTGGGGTTTGTTTAAAACAGCTTATGTCGTGAAATGTAAAATGCACCTTCATTAAGAAGCTTTATGAACACAGTAAGCTTTTACCGCTTACACCGCTTCATGTATTTAAATATGATTATCTAAACACTCTGTCAGAGAGAGTATTGATTTTTATACTGTCGCTCCTGACACAACCCACTGGGGGTCAAAAATCTAAGCCTGGTTTACTGTACTACAGCCTAAACAGGAATGCTAAAACGCATTCTGTCCTTTCCTTTCATTTGCTCCAAGGACTTCTTCACTTTTCCTTCCCTCCCCTCGCTTACCTTTCAGATGATTAGTGTCATATATCCAGCGCCAGAGCCTGGATTATCTTGTCTGAGAGAAGGAGGGGTCTGTGCGGGACCTAAATCTATAGCAAGGTGATTTGGAGCGTTAATTCTTGGGTGTAATATTCCCTGATACTCCCTAATGTTCCGGCTGGGAGCTGAGGGAATCTCAGGGGAGAGCAGTTGTCAGAGCTCAGCCACAGCTGTACAAGGGCAAAATGGATAATTAAAAGGAAAGGCAGGACAAGGAAGTGATGTCCAAAAAAATGTTTAATTCTCCTAAGCTTCATCAGTCTGTGTTTTTCTATTGACTTTGAATTTTAATTTGTTTATTTTCATATCCAGGAAATATTCTTTTGCTTCCGATTCTTATTTGCTGTTTTCCCCCCTCTTCTTTCCATCAATCTCTTTTGCTTACCAGTTATTTCCAGTTTCTTCTTGACTTTTTCTTTCACTTTTCTTACACCTTCCATCACCTTACTATTTTTTAATCCTGTGAATAATGTAACGCAGATGGCATGGTTTCCCTTTTTGTTGTTTATTGCACCAGGGTGATTGCCTGGGGGCCAGTAAAACACCAACTAAGGCCAGTTGATTGGTTCGTCGGTAGTCAGACGAATACTCTCAAAGAGTTCTTCAACTATTTCACGACTGTTAAAAATCCTTTCATCTCTGCATTTGTAGTGTGACAGGCCCTCTTTTCTCTGTTGCCTGTGATCAAAAATGTTGCATGACATGTCAGAGTTTGCCAGGAGTCTCTCATGCCACACGACTGCATAAAGCAGATATGGCAAAGGCTAGTAGCGTTTGAATTATCATGAATAAAGTGAAGGTAGGTTTCTTTAATATTCAAAGCTGCAGTGTGTGGAGTCTGTGGTTTCGAATTGTTGATATGGTTGGAAATCAGTGCTATATTTTTAATGAGCATGTTTTTTTCAAATCTCAAAACAGGTGAGATGGTGCTGCACTGGTCACATAAAAGATCTTGGGTCTGAGCATGCTTATCAACTAGTATGGACTCCCTTTGCTGTGTGGCCTTCCTTTATTGCTTTTGAAGTAGACTTGTGGGTGCAAATACACCAATAACCAAACATTCTGTCTTTGAACTTGAGCTTTTCTCTTTTATCTCATATAAGTATAAAGACAGATAAAATGGGCTCCTGCCATGAGCTAGCAGCTCAGACATTTACTAATTACAACAAAACGGTCCAGATTTGCTTCATTTATCTTGCCAAAATGTACTTTGGGTGCAGAGTGTTAGGTTACAGTTTAAAAGGCATAGTCAGCTTTGTCAGCAACAAAGCAGGCCAGTATGTATTCATGGAATGTTTTGTTTTCAGAATGCAGAATGTGGCAAAGGGAGTATCCAAATGAGGCACTTTGTGGTACACCCCGGCTTGTGCAGGCGGGACTTTGCCCATTGCTCTATTGTTTATCTTCACAAAAATTCAACCCCCCCACCCCCCCCAAAAAAAAAAAAGTTCTTCTGTGAAGAAGGAAAATTCCTTTACAATACATAAGGAAACCAGAATATTTGTGATAGATGAAATTCTGTAAATTTGTTTTTATTTGAAATAAGAAAAGAATACTTGCTCTTGACTCTCAGTCCACAATATTTAATATGTACTAAATAGATTTTTATACAACATAGGATCGTTTAATAAACTGAGAAAATATGTTTTGCATATTGGTTAGCATAATCAATCTAATTACATCTTTGTAGACTAACGTCCTTCTGTTTTTACTGTTATCATAAGCTGCCTTTTTAATATGGCAACATTCTCAATAAATCTCCAATAACTTACATCTGTTCCTGCTTCAGATGACAAAAATTAAGTAAATCTGAAAGTTTTTTGAAATGTGGAACATTGTGGTAATTGAACATTGTTCAATAATTTCAATACACTTACAGAGGTCCCCAAATGGCAGCTCATGTTCTAAATCCAAATGTAAAAGAGGTCAAATCTGGATCCAGACCAATTGTGAGCACATGTGCTTTCTTATATAAATCTTATTTACATTTTTAGCTGCTTGCAGTAAAAAAGTAAATAAGCACATATTTTAATGTGTGCAGCTTTTCCAGACATTACGGTCCTTGTAGTACCACTGCGAGAGGCAGCAGCTGCCAGTCTTTCTGCAGAGAGAAGTCAGTTAGAGGAGAGGTTAACATATCCAAATACTGAATGTTTAACAGAAACTCAGCATGAGTGTCTCTGAGAACCAACAAGGAAAACAAATAAATGTTGTCACTTTCACTGGAGTGACTTAGTTTTGTGGGATATGCCATCAGCAGACAAAGTGAAGGACAGAATATTTAAGGAAACAAATCAACATCTAAAATTAGAGCAGAAACATTTTAAGGTCAAAGAACCAAGTTTGACTGATCCTTTGAGGCAGACCAACCTTATTTTGAGTCAATATGAAAATTAATCCGCTCAGCAGGTTCATGACTGCAATCCCTTGTATTAGTTGGTGTTTTTTTTTTTTTACATGCAAGAAAAACAGAAGAAATTAATATTCTGTATTTAGATGCATATTTTACTTTCAATGCTAACCTAATTTTCTTTAATCCCGCATGATTATCAGATCAGTTAAGATTGCCTTTTAAATTGTATGACTTCCGCTCAACATTTTTAGGCAAGTATTCTGCAAGCTTTACACAGTGGTTTACTGGAATCACACACATTTTCATTTCTGGCCGAAGTCTTCTATGGGACTGAGATCAGAGTTTTGTGACAATCACTTCAAAATATTCAATTGTTGTCATCAAGAAGGTTCGTAACAGATTTTGTGGTATACTTGTGTCCATTGTCTGTTTTGGAGAACCATCTCTGCCAAAGTTTTAATTTCTTGCGTGGCACCTTGAGATATTGCTTTGTTATTGCAACATAATGTTTGTACCGATTCCTCCTGCAGCAAAGCACACAACAGAGTGTGGAAAAATATTTTTAAGATTAAAAAATCAAAGTCTGTGTTCTTGCATGTATTGCAAACTTAACTTAGGTTTTATATATTGCATTTGAAGTAATGGCTTCTTCTTTGCTCAGTAACCTTTCACAGAAAAGGTAGAAGACTTGTTTTATTGTAGATAATGTTACACAACACACTGTGCCTCATTAACATTGTTCAATATAAAATGTGCATCTTCCTCACAAAATTGTGGATTGAGAAAGTGTAACTGCTGTTAATTATTTCAGAACAATTCCAGCATTTGAACGTTTTTTCTGACTTTTGCTAGATATTGTGTTTTTTACATCCCTCCGTCTTTATGTTCTGAAAGTGTGTTGGTTTCTACAAAGGCTTTCAAATCTTTGCTGACTGTAAATCATTCTTTGATTGTCATGTATTTTGACACAAACAGTGCTTTTGATACAAAATAAATGCCCTTATGTTGTTTGTACATATTCACTAGCTGGAATCCTTTAGTTTTACCTTTTTTGATGCACCAAAGCTATCCTCAATCACGTCAACAGCAGAGGAGGTTTTCAATGAATTTGTCTCCAAACAGTGTTTAAGCATCACAGTTATGGCTGTTGTGACTACAACTCCTTCATTAGGTTCCAATCTCTGTTATTGACCTACAGAAGATGAATTATCCACTGGTGAGAAAAATCAAAGGGATTGAAATGGTAAATGGTACACTACAGTGGCCTATAGAGGAAATCTATATTACAAATTGCCTCAGTGCGCAGAAGCTGAACCTCAGATCGCTTTGGCTCTACTGTGTCTATGTCGCTGTAAAGCACAGTGTTTGTGTCTTGTGCTTTTCAGCATTTTGTCCAATTTCTTATCCGAAAAAAAAAAAAAAAAAAGTTGTATGATATTTTTCAGCTTTGCGTGCCACTAACCACATGCAGACACAGATAAACATGCATGCTTCTGCATCTTCTGTCAGTCCTGTCCCTCGACATGAGTCTAGTTCAAATACAAGATGAACATGAGACATGTTTTCTCTGACTGATCGTATCACACCCCTCTCCTACTCTCCGAATTTCACTGTGCCACACACACACACCCCCACACACACCCACACCCCCACACACAATCATAGTCATTAGTGTGTTTATTTTGATTGGGTAAAAGACTTTGATGAGAAGTTTTCAAAAAGCAAAAGTTTATAAGCATCTGATTTGAACTTTTCGGAGTTGTCCAGACATACAGCTACAGATGTGATGTCCTAGAACTACAATGATGGGTTCTAATCACTCTCGAGTCAGTAGGGTGCCTGATAAGATATTAGTAAGATCTCTAGAGGGGGGACAACAGGATAATAAAATGACTCAGTAAACACTTTATTTTTCCTGGTGGCTGGAAAATGGGACGTGAAAGTCAAATGTTTCCACCTGTGCTTTTTTTTTTAAATTTTCCTCAAAACTATTGCACATGGCCTTTATGTGCCAAACAATTGTTAACTCAATCAATTCTACTTTCGTTGAACGTATTTATTTACGTTCAACAAAACGTAAATAAATACGTTTCCTTGAACGTATTTATTTACGTTCAACGTATTTACGTTGAACGAAATAAATGTACAAACAAACTCTTGTATAAACAAGAGTTTGCTCTTGTTCCTACAAGAGCAAACTTTTGTTGCTCTTGTACACTGAGCAACAATAGTTTTTTAGCATTTTCATTTTACATAGTAATACTACTGCTTAGAGCATTGTTGCCTAGCAGCAAGAAAATCCTTGGTTTGATTCTGCATGCAGTTTGCGGGATCTCTTCGTGCACTTGAGGGTTCTTTCAGGGTACTTCAGCTTCCTCCCACAGTCCAATAACATGTTAGGTTAATTAATCTTTAACTTATTCTAAAGTATGAGTGTATGTGTACAAGGCTAAGGAGATGTAGACAATGGATGGATTATTAGCATCAGTTGCAGTTGTAGAAATAATATTATGATTAGAGCAGGAAATACCAGACATACATAAACACAATAAAGGCATATAAAAGAAAAATAGATGAAGATGCAATATAAAACATGAAAGCAAATAATCATAAACTATTAAGAATTACATAAAAAATGCAAAAGAACAAAACAAATATAAACATACTTAAAAACTCAAACAGATGAAATAAATAATGATCAAAGAATGTTATTATAATAGGTGTTCATCAGTTTTGAGATATTTTGCAGGTCATAGACAAACATTTATGTTAAAATCTACCTGCTCTTAGGCTCATCTAATTAGCCTAAATAGATTTTTAAAAAGTCTGAAATCTTTAATGACACTGAAGGGAAGGCAGACCAATAAAGTTCATGACTGTTCTGTTGATGAAACGGTATAGCTGCTACAATCGACTGTTTAACCACTTTGTGCCTCTTTAGCCTGTGCTTAAGCCATCTCATACAGTTCATTAGGCTGCAGTTGTGTAATTTATTTTAAAGCTCAGAAAGAGATTCTCTTAGACAAACATATAATGTTTTCTCTTGGTGTTCTTTTTTTTTTTATTTCGTCTGCACCTTTTAAACGACAAAGTGCCATCGTTTCTCAAAAGGAGACTTTCTTTGCTGCGAATCAGGTAAAGGAAATTTAGAGATTCAAGATAGCAGTCTATACAATGCAAATGCAATTTCAGTCTGAAAGGATACCATGAAAGAGTTGTCTTGAAAGGAAACTTTTCAGCCTTTTCTGCTGCTCTTAGTTTTAAAGGCACCGTTTCAAAGGTTCACCTATGTTGAATCTGTCTTTAAAGACTCATTTATAAAAGTGAGTGGAAAAAGTGATTACACCTATTCAGTTTGATTATCCCACATTAATGATGAATTATCCTCCAATAATTTTCTCCACAAAACAGACTCTAATACCTATCTCATATGAAAAAATTAACTCCCAATTTGCTTCTGTTTCTGAAGTAAAAGTCAGCCAGTGTACCAAACACAGACTGCCAATAAATGAAAGACATAGCCTCTGGGTCTAAATCTAGAAGTTGCGTATTGGCATACTTCTTTTTACTGTGCAGCACAGAAATAGGAAACTAAAAATTAGAAAATAGTTATAAAATATCATAGCTTAAAGGGATTCTATTTGTTATAACACTTTTACAGATGGGAGATGTAAAAAATAAATATAGCAAATAAAGCAAACAGGTTCAACAACCCTCACAATTATTTTCATAGCTGCTCAGCATGGGTAAAAAAAAAAATATATATAATAAATGAATCTTTTGTTGAAGTGCTATAATCTTACTGAGAACGTTTGCTGTGGTAATAAAAGTGTTCTTTGGATATCCATTTTTATCCTGTTTGCTATAATATTGGAAATATTGTCTCAATTCTTTCTTTTGAACTTAAATTAATTTCAAATGCAGCTATTGATTTGGCTGTAGATACTGACAACTTTAACCATGCATTTAGTTTTCTTTCTGCGATTATTTACTTTTGATGATCAAACCAGCTCTGTCTCATTTGCGTTCTCCTGTCTTTCTGATTTTGAAGAGCGAAGAGGAGGAAATAATCTTATGTTTCACTCCGTTTTTATGCTGGCACAGACTTTGTGATTTGAGTCAAACTTAACTTGCAAAAACTTTTGTAACAGCACTCCTAAAAGTTGTATGTCTTCTGCCTTTATCTTTTACGTAATTTACAGTTATCAGCGCCAAAATGTATGACAATTAGTCAAAAATGCATCGTATTTGCCATGCTTGAATACATTTTTTTTCTATTCCTTACAACTTGTAGAATATTTTGTTTGTGACACCTTTATACATTAAAATGATCCATCTTACTGTAGATGAGGGCTTCATCTTAGTTAGAAGTGAAATGAAAGCTGATAACACCACTGCGTTGATGCACACTAGATGCAAGATAGGGTATTTCCGTAATGGCAGCTTCTGATAAACAACCCAGCAGCATGCGTAGGAGAGAGCGTGATGAAAGGACTCAGGCAAAGGAGTAAGGCCATGCCGCAGCAGACGAAGGTAATTAAAGAAGCCATCATCAGCATCATTAATATGCTAGATCTGCTGTGGCCCACTGACTAGTCTAATGGAGAACATGTCATCATCGTCACCATTAGGGAGAGTAGGACACACACAAACACAAGCACACACCGTCTTAATGTTGGGTCACGCCATGATTACCACCATTAAACCCAGAGTGAGAAGGCCTGCTTAGGAAGCTGGATTCTTTTTTGCAACCATACACACATACTCTCACACCCACGCACACACACGTGTACACATGCTTAAAGATCTTTAATTCAGACCATGTGAGTGATAAGCATGCATATTTAAGTGATGTCAGGTCTGTTGGGTCTTTTAATTAGACAGAATGAATGAATGTTTTATATAAACGTGTTTAACAATGAATGTGTTCATTAATTTGATGAGAGGATGTGGCTCTGATGAGCTGAGTGCAACAGAGTAATGGCCTCGTATTCGACTCTGGTGGTTTGATGGTGGGAGACGCAACAACTGAGCTGTGTGTTTCTGATTTCATCCTCATTTTCCATGTCCTTCGCTTTATGCAGAGGAGTCAGCCTTGAATGACAATTCACCGGTGACCAGGTCAGTTTGTACTGCAGTTTTAGTGAAAAGTGCTTTTGTCCCGAGTAAATGCGATGCGAAACCCACCTGCACTTCACAGAAAGTATAAAAGATTGAAAATCCATTAATCACAAAGGTCCACACAATCAGTTTCTTGCAGGTATATACAAGGTTTTCTTATTCACGTGTATTCGTTTTAACTGTTGGCACTGAGTGTTGTTGGCTAGACATATCAAGTTTATCGTTATTATTATTATTTTTTTTAAGACAGATAAATTCTGCTCCATCAGCTATAAAACTTTAAACCCCTCCTTAGCATCCCCATGCTCAATCCAATTTCAGCAACGTAAAGCGAAAAGGACAAGAGGTACCACCAAACTTTGTTATGAATGCATTTTTGATGCCCCTTTTAGCCCCTCATCATCTCCTAAAATATTTGTGCAACAAAACCAATCTAAATGTTAAGCAGGTATGCTACCTCAGTCCACCCCCATTTCAGTCCAGCCTCCTTGTCCCTTTCGCTTTTTTCTTATTTTATTTAATTTTTTTTTACAAATGTCCCTCTTTCTCTCACCCCCTTTTCACTGCCTCCCCTGACACTGGTGGAAACAGAGTGATGATGTGTAATTTAGTCCTAATCACAACATCAGACTTGTGCCGCGATTTACATCCCTGCACCAGCCGAGCCAGTCACAGAGTCAGGAGGGAGATGTTAATGTGAGACCGCAGGTAATTACTGTCATTACAGCTTGCTGTCAGTCTGGCTGGTGTGCATGTGTGTGTATGTGTGATGATGTGTGTAAATGTCTTATAAGTGTGGATGCCATTTTTTCTTTTAGCTCCTTAACTGGTTTGACGTAATATATTTTTGCATGTTTCTGTGTCCGGATGGATTGGATCCTCAACTTAACTCCCGAAATGGAGATACATCAATTTAGACAAAAACAGAGACAAATCGTACGCAGCTGAGGGCCGGTGGTATTTATTCTGTTGCCGATAAATGCAGTTACAATTGATACCCTGACTCGGTACATCCCTGCAGACTAAATGATTTTCTAGATGTTATTTAATTGTTTTCACAGAATTTTGTCACTACATATTTGCTGAACTGCAACCCTTCCATAACCGAAATGTAATTTAAAATGTTTTTTTTTTTTTTTGTTTTTTTTACCGTTTTATGCAATTTGAATTATTAAATGCCAACGTCATTTTAACAACTTCTTCTCACATTTAGTGACGACTGTCTTCTTGAATAGCAAGTACAGCATTTAAACTGATACCATATCAAATTACCTTCTGGTCATTGATATGCATATCACGTGATTGCATATCTACCATTTGTTTGGATGATGCTTGGATATATTATTGAAATTACATACTCTGACATTACCTTATTATCCCTCCCTAATCACCTTCAATGTACAGAAATTGCTTGCTCATTTAAATCAGAACTGAAAAGATCATTGTTTACTACAACTTTTGATGAAAGAGTCTCCCTAATGAAGAGTTTGAATGCGTCAAACTGTGAATAACTAGTTTAGATATTTACAATTGACAACATTTAGACTATTTTTCATTTAACATTTAGCAGCAGATATTCTAATATATGTGTTTTATCCCTATCTTTGAAACAATTTTGGTATTTTTATGATTAAAAAAAATGCACAAGCTGATGTGCATTCACATTGACATTCATCTGACGACAGCAGTTGGTATTTTGACATCTTCGGGTATTTATTTGACATTTTTATGTGCTTAAATTATGTCCCACATGTTGGAAAGTTTTTTCCATGTTTGTCCAAATCTTTGTGGGAAGGTGGTATGCTATATCAAGGTGTTCCTATGGCGATAAGGGTAATATGTCAGGGTCCCTAGAGTTTAGGCCTGGAAAGGTCCTGACTGATAAGCAGAATGAAAAAGTCAGCAGTTTGGCCAGTGCCATCCAGTTGCTGTTTTTACCCCCCACCCATCTTTTTCATTTCTCCAATCTCATCTTCTGCTCTTTCCCTTCCTCAATCTTTCCTCTCCCCCCTGCTGAATACCTCACCTTGCTATTTATACCTGTGTCTGCAAATGCCATCTCTTTCATCCTCCATTATTCTCCATTTACCCAATTTCTCCTAATTTTTCTATTATGCCTTGTTTTTGACATTTATATTCACATTTTCTTCACCTCCCCATTATTAGAACCTCACTTACTCCCCGTTTTGCCTTCCTTTAATTACACCTTTGGCCCTTTCAACTCACATTTAATGGTGAATATGATTTGTATGCTTGCATAGTGAGAAAGAGAGAATTTTTATATTGCAAAAAAAATAAATAAATGCATTCATTGGTAATATTGTTTCTTTTACATGAGACTATTTTAAAACTAAAAAGCTCTGCTCAACCTAAAGTAGTTAAAGTACCACAGGCCAATTTGCCTCTTCGCTAATTTGTAGTTATCTTTCTTACCTATGAGTTGCTATTTTATATCTGTAAACATACCGATGTGAAACTATGCACTGAACCAATTCTATGGTATATTACTTTATTTTTCTTTACTGCTGAACATTTTAATAAGTTATGAAAATTTGAAAATTGCATCTATTTGAATTTTATGTTGTTTTTTGAAAACTTTATAATGCACCCTCATGTCATATCTTAGCAATATGTCCAATATCTGCTATTGAGAGAAAAAACTTGTGTTTATAGTGGAGAATGAGTGAAAGTGGTCAATCGCACTCTTCCCTAGTGGACGTTTGAGTTTTACTCTTTTTCTTAAACACATGCTTCACTTTGTGTAGTATTAGCTTAACCTCTTAACTGTTATGAGAACATTGGTGTGTCTCACTAAGACACACCAATGTCTCAATGTGACATTGGTGTGTGACATGTAAGACATGTCAGACACTTACATCTCTGACATGTAAGTGTTTGTCGGTGACTGTCAGAGGCGTATTGACCATCGGGAGGGTTCCAAATGACTGGTCTGTTCCAGGGCGAACCAGCCGGTGGTCGGATCGTTTTACCCCATAAAACGCACTAGTACTCCCATCCAGCCGCCCTCTGATTTTCAACTCCAGCCCACCCCTGGCGACAGTTAAGGGGTTAAGGAATTCTTCCAGTATGTTTTCCAGATCTTTTTGAGGGCCTGCTAGCCCAGATCAAAGCTCAAAACAAGGTGCTGCTTACTATTAGTGAAGAAAAGAAGCAAGGATTTATTATCTGAAACATATGCAGATCTTCTGTGTCTAGGTCGTGTGTAGCATTTTTTAAGTTAGAAAAATGTGCTCATCTAAGGCATATTTGAAGAATTATCAAAATGTGACCATGTGAATCATGCATGTGTTCTTATAGTTCAGATGACATATTTGCACCTGGCAGTCAGTATCCTTCACATGGAAAGATACAAATACAAAGGCCTGACATGTTTCTCTTCTTTGGGATCACCGCAGTTGAAGGATCTTCTTTTGTCCCCTTTACACTGTCAAAGTATGAAATGGTGCTGATGTAGCAGACTTCACATGAAATGAACAGACTGGATATTTCCATTGCATCCAGTTAAGCAGGTATCTCTTAATTTTGCTAGAATTTATGCTTTGTGTAAAGTTCTCTCTATATACATGTATACAGGACTTGAATACATAATCTCACATAAACAAAACTATTGTAGCATAAGTAATAGTTCTGGAGTCTGAAAGTTGGTGTAACAAAATACAGGAGTAAATACACACAGAGGTAAATGTTTAATGGGGGTGGAATTTCATTTTATGGAGGCTTTGAGAGTGTTTGTGTGTCACATGTGTTGTCTAAACCTCCAGTTAAAGTCGTCTTTGGAAAGACAGAGTTACAGGCACCATGGCCTTTGTGTGGTATATTTTATTATGTTTTTGCCTGAAAAGTTTACAAAAGGTTCTTGATAATAATAGGTGTCTGTAGTACAATGCTGCTCTTTGCATATTGTCTATGAAACTGTCATTGTATCTTCTTCCTTTTGGTGCACACCTTCAAAGGGCTAATGACTTGTTAAAGGTAGAGGTAGAGAGAATAAAAGAAGGGGTAGAAACAAAGGAAAAGGAGAGATGGAATGCTTAGAGGTGAACAAGTGCAGGGTCAAAGTGCCACAAACTACAAATTAGAAGAGACAAAAAAGGAGAGTTGATCACAAACAGGATTGTTTTTCAAGCTGTAATTGTTTGCAGGCCCAGAAACAAGACTGGGGCATCCAGAAAATGTGAGTCATCTGTATGCTTGTTGTTTGGATGTGTTGTATGTATTAGGAGAGAGCATAGATGAAAGTCTATGTGTGTGTGTATTCAGCACCTGATCAAATTTAAGCATTCGGATACAACAAAACCATTGCCCACCATGTGTCGCTCTTTTATACATGATCTGGCCTGAACTGGCAATGGGATGTTTGGCTCTTTACAGAGGACTGGCTGTTTTGGTATGGTTCCCAAATGGCTCTTAATTTATTACTATCTGTTGCCTCATATTTTAGCCTAATGTGAAAAACACGAACGGCTTGGATTTCAATAAAACTTTTGCATTCAGTGCTTTTATGAAAAGACTTGTATTTGTCCAATTTTATGCATTTGTTCTGATAGCAAATGAACAGAACCAAACTCAGTTACCAAGCTATGTCCTGTTCTTTGCTAGTACCAATATATTACTTACAGGTGTCAGATATTTATAGGTTTTTGCGTCCTTACCGTTGTCTACTGACTGAGGGAACAAACATTTTCTCCACGTGTCTGTCCCCTTCTCTATTTTGACATAACGCCTCATATTCTTGCATATGATTGACCACAAGGTAGCCATGCTGCCAATCAAAACAAAGCTCTGCCATGAGTAGGGTGGAATCACTGAAAGTGAGAGTTGAGCAATGAAAGGAAAAAGAAAAGTGGGGAGTCAGCTCTTCTGATTCACTACAAATCAGAACCTGTTGCTTTTGAACATGACACATCACCAAAGCTGATGACGATGACAACGGCAGGATTGTCAAGTTGTGAATGAAACACCCCATAGGCCTTGGCCATTTGTGTGTACCTAGTGTAATTATATGTGTGTGTGTGAATGTATGTGCATTATGTGTCTTCTTTAATCTGAATGTGTTATTCATGCTGGGCCTTTAACAATAATTACACTCCGATCAAGTGCGTATCCTCTCCTGCTTGCCACCCTATGGCTGTCAAATGGCATTCATCAATAGAGAGGAGATATATTTATTAGGTTCATTAAGGCAATGAAAATGAAAGTTGCACAGATGGGATTGGATGTAGGATGGAAGTGAGAAAAAAGAGCATGCATGTCGGGGGACGGGTGTTTGTGCGGGCACCTGCCTGAAGCAGTATTCCCCCCATGCCACCAGTGTGTCCCCCCAGAGGTATTCCTCATTAACAGTCCTCCCGAAAACCTCACCCATTTTGCACACGTGCACCCTCTCATGTTGCCCCCCCCCCAACCCTCCCTCCCACCCTCCCCTAACGAACCACCAGGCTCTGTTTCCAAAACGGATCAGATTTGTTTTGACTGGGGTAGGTTCCCAGTGCTATTCAAAGCTGTCAGTCATTTTAATGATATCATTAAGGGGCTGCGACAGAAAGATGAATCGCTTTTCTTTGTCTTTCCCTCATAATTGCGAATGAGCGAGAGAGTGGGACAGAGAGTGAGGCAGTTCATATAGATGTATGCATAAGAGAGGGTTTGATTGAGCAAATATAATAACATGGAACAAGATATATAAAAACTGTGAATGAAAGCATCTTCCACAGAGCCTCCCATTGTGTTCCAAGCTTTTTCTTATCTTCTTTTTTGTTTATGATGAGTATTCCTAATTTATTTCATTTTGTTGTTACTTTATTATTACGACCACACAGACACACTCACCCTAAATGCTATATATATGATAATCTCAAATCGGTAAGAAAACGAATATGTCATGATATTTGCATGACAGGCCTATACATTCTGTACCTAAATCTCATTACTCGTGGCAAAGGATTTAACTTAACAGTGTCTCCAGTGCCACTATCACTGACAGCGATCAGCACAATGTTGAGATTCTTTACTGGATAGGGGTTTATTAAAAAGATTTACAACGATAACTTTGTCTACTTTTCCAAAATAAAAAGAATTTAGCAGTGCAAATGATATTTTTTTTAAATAATACAGCCCATAGAAAGTCTGACAAAAACACAAAACAAAAAGAGATAGAACTCTACACTAGGTAAAATACTAAAGTTTGTAAGGATGTGGCTTATTTTTTTTATTTTCTAAAATGTAATGTATAAATATATTTTGCATTCATGCAAAATCTTTGTAGCATGGCAGTGTACAGTGTTCACAACAGCAGTTGTTTTTTCTCTTATGCAGACTGTCTTTTTAAAATGAGAAAAGGGTCACCTTTTCTCCAGTTGTCATATAATCAGTGGTGTAATGATATATTCATCTCATGAGACGAGAACAGTATCCGATCTAAATTGTTTTGAAAAGTAACAACTCTGGTCTGTTGGAGTAGGGATGTATCTAAGATTTGCAGGAAGTTGGCTCTTTACCACTGAAGTTGTAGATCTGGGGTATAGAATATTTCCGTCTGGGTCTCTCTTGTCCACATACTGCAGTTTTTGTTCTTGTCTTATGGTTGTCCAACTTCCCAGAAATAGGATGGTTTTTTTGTGTGTGTTTTTACAAGTTTTACACAAAAAATAAATGTTGGACAAATTAAAAATTGTGTTTTTAAAGAATCTCTGCTGAAAGTAAGTCTTCCCACTTCTGTAACCATCTCAGTGTTGCGACAACTTTTGGAAAAATATCTGCCCCTGCGCCATCACCTCTCCTTTCTACCAAATGCCTGAATTGCTGCTACATAACTGCCTGGAAGCGGATATTTGTTGACTCTTTCTATATAGCAGGAAACCTTAAAAAAATGCTTTCTTTCAAACTTCAAAATAAGAGTTACAAATAGGAGATGGAGTTCAAGCTTAAATATCCAGAGCTCATAATGGCCTCAAATGAAGTTGACAGCAAAAGGATAGTGCATCACATGGCAAACTTTACTTCAACATGAGATCTCATTAAACCCCTATGAATGACATAACTAAAAAAACATATGTCTGCAATATGTGCACTGTGAGTACTTTACAGAGACCTCAACCAGAGGCTGTTCGAATGAAGCAGAGGAAATGCAGAACAGAGATAATTGTCTGGTGGGATTAAAGTTCTAGATTTCACCCCGTGAGTACACAAGACTCTCTTACCAAAAAGCCCTTTCTCTTACTCAAAGACAAAAACGGTTGAGCTCAAACTGTTTCATCCAAGATCGAAATCTTTGTGAGTTGAGGAAAAAAAGTTTCATTTATGTACAGCAGCATATGAAAGAGAAGCTCCGCATGGGAGTCCGGTTCACGAGGCAGAGCTGACCGTCCATTATTGTGAGCGTTAACGTTTGATTCCTTTCTCAGTCATATATCAAAGTATCCTTATTGCCTTTCACAAGAGCTCTACTACAACGTCCAGTATGAAAACATATTGCATTTAATATGAAAAAGTTGTTAAATATAAGCCCTTCCTGCATATTTAGGTCACTGTCATGTTTAAAATACTATAGGACATATATGGCCCTTTTTTCACCAGTAGTTTGATTAGGGTAAAACAAATTTATTGAACAATGCAACAAAAGCTTTACTCTGCAACCAAAATATTAGCAGTAAAAGTGTATGGAGAGAAGGGTTTAGCTGCTGAAAAGGGCTAAGTGATGGAAACAGATACTGATGCTGCTTGCTGCTGGCAACACTGACTCAGTTGCTGTCTGACACGAAGCGTGTGAGGGAAGCGCTCATAAAGGATCAGGCTTCATCAGTCCCACAGCTAATGATGTGCCTCCAATTAAGAGCAGCCAGTGATCACAGCAGAGGATTTGTACAAACACAGAGAGCAGAAGTGACAGAGAAACCGAGACAGGCGATAAGAGTGTGGCTGCGCAAGCAGGGAGTCAAGTCTTGCATAAAATTTACAGCCAAATAAGAGCAGTAAATAAGAAAGATGAGTGAGACTGGAGCAAGAGCGGGAGCGTGTATTTTATTGGCTGGTTTAGAGAGCGCAGTCGTTTGCCTTTGACAGTAATGACTGTAATTATACGCACATTGATTGGGTTAGGCCGCTAATTACACTCGTCCCTGTTTGCGTGTAAACAGAAGAACATATGTTTACACAGGCGTCATGCCAGGAGCTCCGCACATCGCTGTGCTCTCTCGCATGGAGTGCATAAATCTCACACAGTTGTCTCAGCAGCAGCGATGATTCATGATCTGCTGAAGACCACATTACCATCGAGAAAAGAGTTTAAATCATTTGAAGAATCTGCAGCGGTGTGGCGCTCTGGATTTCATAGAGCTGGTTTGTACGCAAAAGTTCACGCTGCTTGTTTTTTTTTCCCCTCTGTGGTTGATTGGAAACTCATGGAACTCAATTTTATATCGCAATGTAAGCGATCAAAGGGAAATTTCAGCATTTCTCTTATTAACATTCTGTATCATCTTTATGGTGTGAAATTAAAAGATCTGTATGGGTCAGTTGCAATTATCTTCAGTTGGTAAATGTCATTTTTGGGAAATGAGTTTTTCTTTAAAAAAAAAAAAAAAGGCTTATTATTGGCCAAGCTAAATTAGTTTGCTTATAAGCAGAGATTCAGATTACAACTATTTGCTCGTCTGTCTATGGATTTTTATTTATTCAGCATTTTCTCATTTTTAATGTTTTACTTGCTGACATAAACTAATAAAAGTATGCACAACTCCAATAATGTATGCAAATGAAAAATGAGGCTCTTTCTTTTTGCCTGTTTCACTGTTGCACAGTGATTCCAAGGCATATAACATGTATCTAAAATCATAAATACTCCTATGCGATCTTAAAATTCAAAAGCTTAATCTGTGAAAGAAATCAAAACAAATACTATTTTATGACTGTCTTTTTTTTAATTTATTTTATTGTTATATTTGAAGTTTACAATAGACGAAAACACAAGAACTTATGAAACGTACAAACTATTCATGCAAATATGTCAGTTCACATAGAGTCTCTCAACTTTCTTTTTAATTTAAATGTTTTAACTTGTGGCTAATAAGAGCAAACATTTCAGACTCTGTGTGTCTGTAGCTGAGCCCCCCAACCCCCACCCTAAAACCCCGACGCCACCATCACATCTACAGGAACAATAATGCCATTTATCAGCGTTTCGAGGAGTGCATGCATCTTCTCAACTGAAGCAAAACGGGACTGTCTTCCCCATCCGCTGCTCTGATAGAAAATCCCAGCTTGCTCTTTTACAAGAAAATTAACATAAAGGAGGTACAGTGGTACTTTAATGGGCTAAGAAGTCTTCACTAAAGTATTTAGAAGGGTTTTTTTTTTTTTTTTCCCCCGAATGCTAACTGGACAGGTTCATTGGAGCATGAAAGAAAAAGCGTAAAGCGGGGGCAGCAAGCTTTTCAGCTCGCACAGAGCACCATTATCCACCGTCGTTAATTTAATAGTCATTCCTTAGTCAGCCCTGGGTCTGAAGATACGAGACCCTAACATTTGTTTGTCATTTCCCAAAACAGATTTAATAAACAGTTAAAATCTTAAATGACTTCTTGTACTCTTAATGTTCCCTGTCTGCATTTTCCTTTTTTTCAGATTTATATGCATTATAATTTAATGATTTCAGGAACCTATTTGCCAACCCATCTTTGAGTTTAGTAATAAGTTTTAATGAAGGTAGACATAACGAAGATGGTGCATCTTAACCTCTTATGCTCCAAATTTCCATCAGCATTTGGCTGCAGTTGTATGAAAATGTTTTTCTGTATGGATAGGAGCAAATATAAAGTACCTTTATATTTTTCAGAATTTTACATTTTACTTTATTTGTCTCCACTTAAACTATCTAATCAAATTTCATTGAAAACGCATGGAGAGACAAGGAAATTGCAGAAAAAAAATTGTTTCTCTCTCCTTTTATTTCAGACATTACTCTAAATATTGGAAATAAGTTTCACTTGTCAAAAAATAATTTATTGTTGGATAACATCCATGTTTTAAAACAAAAGTTTCAAAATGTTACTTTTTTACAGTGGATCCCTCAATTTGCTTTTTGTGCTTTGCCACAATGTGGCAAAAATGTAAAAAAATAAGAATTGTATTTTGTCTTTGAAAATGTCTTTGTGTTTGTTTGGAGCTACCCTTTCAATTGACAGCAGAAATAAATATTTAATTCACCTGCTTAGCTTAAGTTTAAAGCGACTTTGTCTAAAATTACTTCCATACGTTTGTTGGTATAGATGCTTTCACTTGTCTTACAGCACTGAAAGAAACACTGTTGCTCGAAACCTCAGCAGAATCGAGGACATGCTTTCGAGACTGCAAAGCAACCTGGAGGCCATTGGCGTATTAAATCAACAAGTAAGATTGTTATACATGCGCACACACACGCACACACGCCACGTCCTGACGGTCCTTTTACCCGACAGACACAAACACAAACCCACACACCAGCCCACCTGCTGTTGAGCTCACACAGAAGAGGAAGCTTTCAAGCGTCCAACTTCAAACACACAAGCGCACTTACACAGAGGCACACACAGACATCCATTTCCTCTTCCTACGATAAAAGTGAAAAGTCTGTAGCAGGGTTGGGATGGAGGGTTGGGGGGGTTGGTTTGGTGTGGGGAGGAGAGGCGCAGGGGGGTGGGGGGACAAATCGTATCGGGAAAAAGCAGTGACGTTTCTTTTCTCTGGTAAATGATTTCCCTTTCATGAAACTCAGAGAAAGATGTATATCAATACAGCCGCGCTGATCTCTCCATGACAGCGCAGGGAAATGGCCCGCTGTGATAAAACAATGTGGGGGAAAAAAACACAGAGGAATATTCTTGGGAAATGCTGACATTTTTTACTGTGTTGAACTTCACAAGAGTCAACAAATCACCAAAGGAGAGACAAATCAAAAGCACTCCTCAGCCCCCTCAGTTCTCCAAAACTCCTGGGCCCGAGGAATGGCTCACCCGACTTTTGTTAGTTTGCGGAGTGGCCCGCTGATTGACGGGCTGCGAGGAAAGCTGGTACTTGTTGAAGTTTTAATGCTGACATTAGTTGCAGGTTTCAGACAGAGGAGTATGGAGCACACAGGAAGCAACAGACGGAGGGAAAGAGAAGGGTGCTGTTTAACAGGTCAGGTGTGTAATAGCACCTCTTAATCTCCAGTGTGAATCATTGCACACATCGATCCAAAACGGACAATCTACTTGCACACAAACACACAAGCTGCTGGGAAAGGCAAGGATAGAAACATTTCACTGTCTGCTGGACACTCACACCTGCACACGCCTGCACACACACACACACACACACACACGCACACACAAATATTCACATATCACTGAAGAAGTTGGATGATTTTGCTCAGTTTATTCATGTACAAGGCGTCAGGTTATAAATCAGGTCTGTCTCATTGCATCAGTCTTATTTACTCATCAAACAGAGGCTTTGCTCTCCCGCTCACTCAGAGGCTCTCCACAGAACACATTCACCTGATTTCCATTCCACTGTCAAGCTAATTTCATGCAAACTTTTCAAATGTCACACCAAATTAACAGAGATCATGATTATCATTAAACCTTAGTTTTTTTTTTTGTTGTTGTTGTTTGTTGTTGTAGAATGTCATGGTATTTCAGGCAGAGATAAGAGAAAATGCATTAGATTAGTTCACTTTCGGGTTAAAGCAACTCAGCGAGTCAGACGCAAAGCAATTTTTAGTGGCTTTATGACGTGTGTAAGCACAAAAGTAGAAATGATCATGTGCAGTCTTTTAAAATATTATTGAAGCCATAAAATTATCCACACATAAGCCTAATTTCCTATTCCACTTTTAGCTACACAGTAGTGCACATGTTGCATTGCTGTGCACTGGGCATGAGACTGTTGCAAATATCAGTGTTTCACAATATCTTGACAGGATCAAAAATAAAGAAATGCTTTTTGCTGTTTTGCAAATGGCAAAACAACTAAAGTCTACCAAGGTAATGTTATCCGACTCCTTTGTTGGGCTAATTGCTCAGATGCCGGCACTCACCTGCCTAACATTCCACTCACAGTTTTCCAACTGGAATTTAAAAACAGTGATACTTTAAAAAGACTCACTGGTGGTACTATAAATTTACACACCACGACAAATTAGCATTTCTTTTTAGGACTGGAAAGGCATTATCTTATGGCTTACAACAGCGTGCAGGACCAGCTGGAGGGGAGGACTATGCTTAAAACATTCGTAAAGAGCTTGAGCCAGTCCAACACTTTTTTTTTTTTCCATTTCATTAATGCTAAAGTTACACAAGAACACCATCTTGTATCTTTGCATTTTTGGATAGTGTTAGGGAAAAAGTTCCACGTTTAGATGGCATCGCCATGACCTTGGACTTGCTGTAGTTGTACAGCAGGTAGTTGTCATGCCTGCTGTAGGCAGCATATACTCTTCGCCAATATGCTGTAATTTTAGCATATTGATGAAGCGTGCATGTGCTTTTGACCCTTTTAGTTTCAGTGAAGTATTTCCAAAACCTTGTGAACTTAGTGACGGTTAATTTTGTATAAAATAATCTTTATCTGTAATTGCAGCAGTATCTACATCTAAATAACATAATTTAAATTAACCACTGCTTTCTTCATTAAGCTTTTTTGAGCTTTTTGCCATTTCCAACAAAGCTCTTGAAGTGTGTTAAATTTCAGAATCCCCACTTACTGTGTTCTTCTGTCTTTCTCTCAACCCCACTTATAGATATGCTCACGTCCTTTTTATCAAACTGATGCACGCCAGTTTACTCTTAGTATGTGACGAGTTAGCTGACAAGCTTTGATTTTTAATTTTACCCCCCTCCCATGCAATTAGAAAAGGTACCCCGAGCCACCAAAGATGAACAAAATTAATCAGGTTTGTCTGAATATGCAGTTAATTATAAATGTCAGCCTCAGTGTTTTTCATTTATAGGCTCTATTACTTTTGGCGTAGCATAAAATTAACAGACTGAAGTATGCTTTCTAGTTGAATACAGTATATGCTCTTTAAGCAACTTACAATGGTTTTGGCACATAATGTTTTTTTGGCTTGGCAGAAATGAAGCTTAAGACTATTTCTGGTCATCAGATGTAATACATTTACTCAGATCCATTATGCAACTTCGCCTTTGTCTATGTGTTTGTGTGCATGCATGTGTGACCTTGTATTTGCTTCATTGAAAGGACCGTTTTTCTAACGCATAAGGAACGACTGCTGCTTATGGGGCCAAAAGTCCCGGCCCTAAATGAAGAACTGCTGTTTTTGAGTTAGAGCTGGGCATATACTGGCAATACAGTAGTTAGGTTTAAGGTAAAGGTCAAGGGTAAGGCTCTAGACATGAATGAAAAATGAATGGAAGTCAATGGAAAGTCCTCGTGAAAATAGAAAGACATGCTAAGTGTGTGTGTAGAGGGCAGGGAAGGTGTCTGGATGGGAAACAGCCGGAAATGTGTCTGTCTCATCTCCATTTGTGTTTCGCTCTCTTACTCATATACACACACGCACACACACACAGAAATGCACAGTTATAAGAACTCACATGGCCAGACATGTTAATGTGACATCATTCTTTAAGCACAGCTTGCACACACAGAAAACAGATGTGAATGTGTGCAACTGTCAATATCTGACATGTCTTTTTCTTATTTCTTTGCCTGCTTGCCTTTCTTATTCTACTCCTCCTTAGAGCTAAAATGAGAAATTTTAAATCTTTCGTTCTTTTAATCTCCTATCTGCTTCATTATCTTTCTCTTTCAACCGGCAAAGTGCCGTGTTTTACAGCAGATGCAAAATTCTGTAATATCTAGGCCTTGAAAACGACTTCTTAGCTTAAATTTCTCCCTGCTTTCACCTAAATGTTTTTAACAAAAAAGAAAAAAAAAAAACACAATTTCACTTGTCTGTAATTGCGTTTCAGTGAGCCCAATCATGTTTTGACAATGTGCAATTTGTTTTGTGTCACGGGTGATTTTCCGTCAAATAGACCTCTAATGATCACTTAAATTGGTTGTGTTTTATGTTGAAATTTCTCCTGTCGCATGATTCCTATTTGCAACTGCTGCAACCGTGAGCACAATGCAGTCCTCAAGCCCCCTTTTTCAACTCCCGTTTGCATTTCCCCTTCAGCGTGAGAAAGGGACTGCAAAAGCTGAATGAGAGTCATATTGAAATGTCAGCCACTTGGTAAACCTGATAGCTGTTCACTTCTGATGGTTCATCTAATTTTTGCGACTCTGAATGAAGTTTTATTTGATTCTGTGAACTCAATGTTTGGGATTCCTCAAAGTTTTCTCAAAGTGTCCCTGCTCACATTGTTGCCATTTGCTTTCAAAAAATGAATCATTTTTCTCTCTGCATGTCTTCCTCTGAAATGTTTTCTTTCTCTCTCTCCAGTTAAATGTCCTCTGCAGAGGAATAAACCGTTGCGTAGGCTGTATGAGGAGAAGACGTCCATGCGCAGAAGACTAGAACGACAGATCTTATTTTCATCCACCTCTCAGCATTTCTCCTCCATCCACCTCTCTCTCTCTCTCCCTCCATCCCCCGGCTTGTCTCTTCCTCTGAGAATCAACTCATTGGCAGGGGACACTGATAGGGTTTAAAACCAAACTAAGGTGAAAGGAGATGGTAGCGACAGACCAGGTGAGTCCCAGCCTCGGTGAAGCATTTGAGGATAGGCCAGCTGTGGGATGCACTGTCTCCTACTGTCTGGAAGGTGGCCGTCATGGAGGATGAGTGAACATTTGGCAAGTAGAACCCTCTGATGACTTTGATCTGTGATTACTTTTGAACTTTAAGTTTCTCGTTATTTATTTGGTATGAGGGTTGTGCCCTGCAGATCAAAGTCAAGTCCCAAGGTTCTAATTTTGCCTCGTTTGGCAGAACCAGAAGGCTTTTGCATGAAAGACAACCAATACTGTATCTGCAAGTTTAGTATTTTATAGCCGGTCATACTACCAGAAAAACAAAAAAAACATCATAAAAGTTGCACAACTTTTTATTATCAGTTATTGAGACCATTTAGTCTCATTAAATCAGTGCCGGTCATAGTTCTGTGCAGCATTTACATTTGTGAAAATGTTTTCTAAGATTTTGAACACAAAAAAAGAGAAAAAATACACTATCAGCTTGTATTGCTTCTGATAGTTGGTGTTACAAAAGTCAGCAAATCCCACCATGATAAAATAAAAACAACAAAAGAAAACAAAAAACTTCTTGATTCCTGATGAGACATCATTACAGATTCCAAGCTCCAACGTTTGAGACAAATGTGAATCTAGCGTATTGAGCCAAAAGAATAAAATAAAATGTTGACACTTATTTGTAAAATTTCAAAGTTTAAGAAAAAGAATACTGTCTGCTCAGCTTGGAATCTAAATTACTTGCATACGATATGCAACTCAGTGCCACATCTTTAAGGAGTAAACCCATCCTACTCATGATGTTAGCCTCACAATGGACGAATGAGTGTCATCACATCATCATCGTCATCCACAGACATGGCGCAGATGTTGACATAAATGCTTCTAACACGTTCTCTTATTACACTGCAGCTGCGCACCATGTGTCCCACTTCTACTCTCGTAAACACGACCACGTGCCTTTATGTGTTGGCATGTTTCTCTGTGAGTCTGAGGAGAAGATTATTAGCACCAAGTCATTACATTGTGACTTAAAAGTACCTAAAACTTATTTGGCTTTTTTTTGTTTTTCATGTAGCAGAGTTTAATTATAGATAATGAAGAACAGACATACTGGTAATTGCATATTCTTGCACCTACTGTCTTCCTATTTCAATGTGCCTATATTAACGTTTCTCTGTCAGCTCGTGAAACACTCCATAGCATGCGAGTATAGTTACTATATTGTTGAATGTTTGACTACCATGCCAGATGTAAATCTAAATACTTTGCCAGGCATAAAAAATGACAGTAAATGAACTTAAATAAGATTTTTGCTGCAGTGATAAAGCACATTTATGCCATATAATCCATTGTACGTCTACGGTGGACACATCATTTTTTGTAGTTTGAAGAATTTTAAAAAAGGCTGGTGCTTATTCACATGAGAAAAAGGTTAAGAGAAAAAGTATGCAAATATTTAACTAGAAAGAGCGCTATTATACTGTGATGATGAGAATTTGGGGACAACGGGTCTCAGGCCTCTGACGGCCTCTTCATCTTGCCGTTCTTTGTCTCCATCGCCCCCGTCTGTCTTTCAAACCCCCTTTTCATCCTTCATTGCTTGTGTATATACATAACTTTTGTATAGCCAGTCAGGATGTTGGACATTTTAATGATTTCTTGCAGAGCTCTATGTCCTTGTTAGCTTCGCTCCCCTCATTTGCCGTGTCACAGACAAAACTACCCCCTTTTTAAATGCAAACACACACACGCATGCACACCCTCACACCTACACACACCTATGTTCTTTCACAAACACACGTGCACAGTCACACAAATGGCACAGTCATTAAAAATAAACCACAGGCTTTTTTTGAAAACTCCAAGGACTCAGGGAAAAGTCAGCGACGCAGCGGTGAAAAGATTCCCCCTGGAAACAATGAGGAGAATGATCATTTGTTGTTCTTGAAAACCCGGTGAGGTTTCACAGAGGTTAAGCTTCCCTTTGATGTGTTTTTAACTCGTTTCAGCTCTGTGGAGGGATTAGTGAACCACTCACACACACACACACACACGCGCACACGCCAACACACGCAAGCACACCCCGGCTCCTAATTTCCACACCATGAGCTGCTCTCTCACAAAGACGGAAAGAGCAGAACAGACTTCTTCCTAACCTAATTTTATCAAATGAGCATGTGAGGTACTTCACTCCTGTATGTGTGGTCCCTTGGAAGTCTGTGGTAAACCAGGAAAATATTGCAAGTCAGTATTTTCTTTTTATCCCAAATTAGCGCTTGGCTGTTTGTGAGCGATGTGGGCTCTGAAGCAAGAGAGAAATGGAGCGATGGAGACTGAAGTTGTTGATCATCACAGCCCTCATTACTGTGTTTACGAGGTTTTATCCTTATTCTGGGTACAAATGATTGGGGTGTCTGTACCCATGTGAGTTACCAGCTCCAGTTTGGGCCATGTTGTGAGTGTGTCTCCTGTAGCCATCTCTAGCAATCATAAAACCTGTGGTAGAATGGTATCCACGAGATGACAGTTAATTGCATTTGCTGACAATTTATTTTTTACTGTCTTGTAATGGGTGAAGGTACACAGAGCAAGTTGAATAAACTTTCTGTGACTGACAATGTTAACAAAAACAATCACAAGTGTATTCAGTCACCATAAATTATACTTATTGTTTTGCTAATTCTGCAAATTGATCAAAAAGCTAAATCTGGCAAAGATAAACGTCATCATCAGTGAAGCCTGGAAAACATTCCCTACAGCATAATCTGTTGTATTACTGGGACGTAATGGAGAACTTTACTGCAAATTAATTACAGAGAAAGCTAATTCATAGGAACTAGCATGTGTCATATTAGTCATGTGACACATTGTCCGTTTATTTACCTTTTGCTTTCAAATTTCATATTCCAGGCCAGGATAAATGTAATAAAGAAAACACGGTTAACAAGATTTTTTTTTTTTTTTTTACATTTCCATTCAATTATCCTAAAAGCAGTGCCTAAATGTTGATTTTTTTTTTTTTGTCCATCCATCCATCTTTACATGTAGACTGCAAAGAACTAAGAACTTTGAATTCTGAAAAGTAGGAAATTGGACCAAAAAAATGTATCAAAACCTTGCAGTTATTTTAGCTGTAAACTGCAGAGCTTTGTTGTCATTCTGTAATAACTCTTATTTGCAGAAGTGTTTTTGATGAAGACGGAGAGGAAAAACAGGCTAAGAACTATATAAAACTGACATAAGGACCTGGAACATGTCTCACCTGAAACATAAAGTAAATGAATAAAAAGAGACAGTGTTGCGCTTTTGTGGATACTTTTTCTAAACTATCCCGCAAAATGCTGACAATTTGCTGTTGTAGTCAAATTTAAGCTGTAGGCAGAGGTTTATTTTCACTGTGACAAAATGTTCCGGCAGAAGCTCACTGATTATATACAGAGGAGCTTTATTAATCTTGTCACACATTAAACAGCGAATCAGCACTAGTTTTTCATCTGCAAACATTCATAGGACCTCAGCAGCGGTGTACAATGAATAGCATTACTCTTGAATTCAGACTTTTCTAAATGATTAGCGCTCTCCACTGAAAGAAGAGAGAAATAAGTTTACCTCATATGTTGTGGACTAAATTTCCAGCAATTTGCCTTTCAGATATTAAGCCAATTGTGCCTTGCAGACAAAGTTTATGTAATTTGCTTTGTTTTATTGTATGTGTTTATCTGAGAAAATAATGTATTAGGTTTGTAAGATTTATTACATTGTTCAAATATGTTTTTAAGTGCTTTATTGTGTAATTGCTTTAAAACAAAGTCTGTACACTGCACCTGAAAAAAAGATTCAAGCTGCCTGGTCAAATATTGCAAGAAAACTAAAAGCAGCCAAATGCAAAAGTAGTAGTTTAATACTCAAAGCAAGAGTGTGTTACAGACAGATGGCTTTAAATGAGTTTCTAAATCTTGCCACTAAAAATAAACAGCAGATGATGTCAGCGATCATTTTGGCTGCAAAATGAAAACAAAATGCTTATTGTTTATGGCCGGCTCGGTATACAAAAAAAGGACTGACAAACCTGACTTTTAATTTCCTATCCAGCGCTTTGTTTATACACTGCCCCCCTGTTGTTTCTGACACAACCTAACTAGAGGCCTTTCTTCTAAGAACGTTATTATTAGAATTGATTATAACGGCATTGTTGTATCCTCGTTTCTAAGTCTCTGTGGATAAAAGCATCTGCCAAATACATGTGTTTGAGGCACCAGATTTAAAAAGATTGTGTGGCTCTGTTCATTAACCTATCCAAGGCATTTGGCACTGTGGATCACTGTATCTTGTTAGTAATTCTTTTCAAGAATGGCATCTCTAAACAAGGTCCTCTTGGTTTGCCGATTACCTGGCACGTAAGGATGCAGTGTGTTCAAATGGATGGAATTAGTTCCACCTTGATGTCAGAAAAGGTGCACCTCAAGGCGCAGTTTTAGGACCCGTCTTGTTCACGATATAAATTATTGACTGCGTAACATGTCAAATGGTATGCTTCGTACCATTTTGTTGTCAATGTTGTCATTTATTGCAGTTAATCTGGAGCATTCCAGTTCAGATATTTATTTTAGATTTTTTTTTTTTTTTTTGAACTTGTTACAGAATCTCATCTTCATATCTTACTTGATTGAAATCTCCTTGACAGTCATTAAAAAGTTTTTTTTTTTTTTTTTTTTACGTGCGTGGCCCACACCACACCATCGCGTCTACCTCACCAATTTCGGCATAGGGAAGATTGGTCAAGCTTTTTATGAGTCCAACTCATCATACTTAATTCTACTGCTCAACCCAAAGAAGCATTTTGCTAAAGTGGAATTAAAAAGGTATTTCTAATGGTATAAGATTGATCTCAAGGTGTTATCAACACAATTTACCAAAGACATATTCTCTTAATGTTTGTGTTGTTACTAGTGACAGAGGCTGCAGAAGGCTTGAGACTGGAGTGGAGGTTCTTCCTCTGCTGGAGAACACTGACCATGCACCTAGAGCAGTGTTTCTCAAAATTGAGACCTAAATCTAATAGATAATCTATGACAAGATAACAGAATCATTTCACAGACTGTTCAATTTCTTTCTTTTTCTTTCTGAAATTTACACCATTAACTTTTTGTGGTTACTGTAATAAGGATGCAGCGTGTTCAAATGGATGGAATTAGTTCCACCTTTCTTGAGGTCAGAAAAGGTGTACCTCAAGGATAAATCCCTCGTCGTTTATTTTAGAGCTTATAGCTCTCTGAGTTACAGATTGCACGGATTTGCAACTTTTAATAGGTTACACGAGCATGTGGCCCCTTTCACCCGAAAAGGTTTCCACTGAGATTAGGACAAGGGGAAGCAGGTGGAAATAGTACAGTTTAGAACAGTAGGGGGCCTAGTGGGAGTGGAAGATTATTAGGCAATTTAAAACAGAAGAACACCTTAGGACTACAGGGAATGAGGAAAACAGGTAGAAGAGACGGGAAAAAAAATCCACAATTTGGGAAATAAGTTTCGAAGTCAGAAGGAAAGGAAAGTAACAGACAGATGCAGTGGAAGACTGGCAAAAGCTGGAAAAGATGTAGATGTGGTGTGTGGTTTAGGGGATAAAGAGGTTAGTATTGAGAGTAACAGGTTTAAGAGGAGAAAATAAGGAAGGAAAAAAGAGGAGGAGGAGGAGGAGTAATGGGATATTTGGGAAGTGGTGTTGAAATGGAAAGGAAAGTTAAAGGTGAGAGAAGTCTGCAACAAAAAGAATGACAGAAAAGGGAATGAGGAGATGCCGGACAGGGAGGGATAGGAATAGAGCGGAAAAGGTAGAGAAATAAGAATAAGAGAGTAGCTTGAGATTTAGGGTGTATATGGAGGAGAGAGCAGTAAAGAGGAGCATATTGTCCTTATCGGTGCGCTCCAGAAAGCCTGCTCCCTAATGGGGCTGGTGTGAAGGGGAAATGAGGACTAGGCCTGATGCTACCTGATTAGCCATGGACTCAAACACACATCAAAGACGAAGAAGAGAAGGAGGAGGGTCGGCGTGCGCATGTGTGTGTGAGGTTGGGGGCCGAAAGGTGAGTCACCGTCACCTCCTTCAGCAGGGCCACAAATGAGAATCACTCTCACTTTTTTGTACACACTCAGATGCAGACGCATGACTATTTTCCCTCAGCCTTGAAAGGGCCGGCTGCTCTGAATAAAGGAGATCCTCTGAATCGGGAATGGAGGAGGAATGGGGGAGGAGGGAGGGACCGAAGGAGACGAAGGAGGGGTAAATAGACAAAAAAGGCAGCAGGAGGTGTGGATATGGAGGAAAAGAGGGGAAACAGGAAGGAAGGGAGAAAAGGAGAGCAAGACATCAAAAGGAGTCATCATGCTCCATATTAGAGGAATAATGAAATTAGCCTTTTAGCTAACGACATCTCCTGACGGCTCTGTTTTCACTTAAATTACAGCAGGCCAGACTGTGGCTGCCTCAGCACAAAACACAAACGCATTCAAAACGATCAGTGTGTTGACCAGTCAGTGTCTCTATTTGAAATTCAACCCTCAGACACCTATATCCCTTTTCTAACCCTCACCCTAAATTCATTACTATCACACGCTCACACAGCTCTAATCATATTCATCATCCTCACCATAGCCACCCCTAGAACTCCCCTTAAAATTTCTAGCAATGGGAACCCCACTATGGCTGCTGATGACCTTCATTAGCCTCCCTTTTCTTTCTTTACTACATTCTATATTTGTTTTTCATCTCCTACACACAGTGTGCGTTCACAGCTGTGCCCTCTCTTTGGATTTTCTCCTTTCTCCCTCATTACTGTTGCACACATTTGAAGCTTTTAGTTCATTTCATGCGTCTCACACCTATTTCTTCGTACTGTAAACCGTTTCCTGTGCCTTTACCATCATCCCTCCCTCTTTTTATGTGTCACTTTTTTCTCATTACTCCTGCTCTGTGTTTCATTAGCATACAGAGTAAGAAGATGGCGCTCCTGGTAATCTGTGTGATTTGCCGGTGACAAAATGGAGGGCGTCATCAGAGGTCGCAGCGCCGGCATCAGCCGCCAAAACCGCTGTCGATGGCTGCCTGTCACACGCTCACGCTCAAGCATGCATCGTACAAATTTGAAGCGCGCAGGAGCAAAAAGAAAGAAACATAGATCTGTAATCAGGTGTGACACATCCAAGTGTAAACGCCGCAATCGTACCTGACAGCCACATACACACCAGCGGTGTTTGCGCTGTGGGCCACCAGGATGCAAACAGGCATTGACAGGTATCTGAATATACACCGAGATGCAGATAAGAGTCGCTTTAATGAATATAGCCACTTTGTTTTGCTTCCTTCACATTGCAGAAGTCAGGTTTTAAAAAAAAATGTAATAGAGATGTGCGTGTTGACAGTGAAGTGTCAAAATGATGACTTTTTTCGTCCGCCCGTTCCCACAGATCATCACTTCAGCACACAGACAGCCACAAACTCTTAATCACTTTCATTTAAATTTATATTATTATGAAAATTTATTAATACAGTGATCAATAAATGGAAAAAGTGTAATTTTCTTATATTGTGTCTACTATCATAAAGAGAGTTTCTACCCCGAATTATAAACCCCATAAGGGCCATCCCATTTACAAGTGAAAGGTAGAGGAAGCATTGCAAAAATTACTGTAACAAGGGGTTTAACAATAGAGCCACGTTGAGAAAAAAAGACACTATTGGTTTCAAGAGAATAAGAGATTTACGCCCCATTTTAGGGAGGAAAAGTAATCATTAATGTTCTGTTGTTTTCACTGCATAAATGTTTGAAAAATTACAAACTGTGATTTAAAGAATCTGTAATAAGTGTAAGGGATAAGGGACTTTATGCTTGTCTAATTCTAAGGTGGTCCTAATGATGAAAAGAGCATTGAATGTACTTTGCTTTGCTTTGGTTTTGAAAAAAAATATTGTGTTTGAAGAGCATAAAACATTTTTAGTTTCAAATGTATCCAGTTTTGTAATCCATGGTAAGTTTTTCAACAGTATAACTAGCTGTTGTATGCTGTATATTTTTTTCCTGAAAAATTTGGAACAAGACATCTTTATTATTCAACAAGGCTATTACAGAGGACTTAACTTTTAAAGTGATTAAATATTATTAAACCACCAAAGTGAGTAAAAAAAGTAAAAATCATGACCTTTGTAGACCCAGTGAATCTCATTAACAAAAACTGTCATGTTTTTAATTATTCTTTTTGAGTATTGCTTTTTCATCAAGGAAACTGCAATGTACCGTGACAGGACAGCATAGCTAAATGCACAGGGTGTGTTGATCAGCTGATGACTTCTGCCCCCACCCCCTCTAATTTTGACTAGAAATAATATTTTTTAATGTTTTCTCATGCTTGACAAACCCTATCCTACTGGACTCAAAAAATGACAAATAGGGAGGAAGAAGCAACTGCTTAAACAATAATGATTACAAAGCATGGTAGCCAAGAAGAGACGGAGAAATAAAGAGAAAATGCAACAACAGAGTGAAGGATAAATTCTCAGGAGGCTTTGTTAAGTTGTATTACAGCATAAGCTTGTCACTAATGGTGTCCCTGCCATGGTTATGAGTGCTGGAAATGCTTTGGTACTAATAGACAGATTATGGAAAGAAACGAAGCATGTCCTGAAATCCTCTTAGCAAGGCTTCACCTTTTTATGTATTTATTTCCTGCCATATTCTTTTCTGTCATTCCCCCCATTTTCTCCCTACCTTGGTGGCCTTGGCATTGTCTCGTTGAAAGTGTTTAATGTTTGATTGGTTCATGGTGGGGAACGTTGTCTCTTGCTTCCCTCGCTCTGTATCTTTTTCCGTCTCACACATTTTTCAAAAGGCACTTTATTTATTGTCCCTGGGGAGCGCTACATTATGCATTAACCTGTTCAATTATGCATTCATTTATGCAGCCGTTGCCTTATGTAAATGCACTTTATGATTAAACAAATTGTTTCACTGTTTGGCTGTGTGATTTCCTGCACTGAGTGTTTGCCAGTGACATCATAAAGCAATAGCAACAGACTGAGTGTCTGAGGCATCTGAGTTCTGCTTGTGCCCTGTTGAACTGGTGAAGGACCACGGAGATTGCAAAAACCCACAATAGGATTTTGAAGCTTACATTAAGTCAGCTAACACATGTAGGCTTCCTCTCTTCAGTGACTTGTTGCTTATTATTCGTTGACTTTGATTCTACATTGAATGTAGAATCAAAGCTATAACTGTGTACCTTTCAAAACTTTAAAATTAAAAAAAAAAAGGCAATGCATGTTTTTCTTTGTGCTTCAAGAATTGTTGCATACATGCAACCAGACTTGCAGCAGCCTCTTTTGGAAAAGTCAATTTTTGGCTCCGTGCAATTTTATGGAAGGCTGTTTTGGCTTGTGATGGAAATAAGGATGGTCATTCACCGATGTATGGAGGATGTTCGTGCTTTGTCTGCTGTGAAGGCCAAGGACCTTGCTGAGTAATGGCATATAGAATGTGGTACTCTTGAAGATGGGGCTTGGCAGTAGAACAATTAGCTTAGTAAGGTTTAGAGCAAACATGCAGGAAATAAATAAACAACATTCTTCTTCTACTTATGTTGGTTTCTGTGATTAAATGATGGGTTATTTGCAAGAATGCAAAGTCTTTGTGTGCTTTTGTCAGAGAATGCCAAATCACCGGCTGTGATTTTGTTTTTGACAATCCACACAGGCTAATCTGCTCATAGCAATCAGAGTATAGCTGTAAATAATACATTGTGAGAATGATGCCCATGCTTTGTCTCAGGGTATGTAAGACTTGGCAACAGGAAAACATCTTTGAGACGGATGGAAACAAGGGATGGCTGCAAACAGAGTGCTTGGTGCGGTTTCAAATTTTTCTTAAACTTAGATTTCTGGTGTTTGTGAAGAAGATGGTCAAAGCTTAATCTCTCTGCACCACAGATATGGAATGAATTAATCCAGGAAAATACATATAAAGAGACAAATATTGCCTCAAATTTTTGAGGAATAATTAAAATGTGTACAACAATATTAAGCTCATTTATCATAACGACACTTTAATATTTTTCAATTATTAGTGTAAGTAGGTATCCTAAATTATCAATATTTACTCAATATATTCCAGATTTGTTTGCAAATCTAGAATATATTCTCTTGTTATTTGCAGCTTGTGCAACAGTAGGTTGACTTTTCTCTGCAACATTTTGTTTGGAGAGAGCACCCAGTGGAATCACAGAGCACGAGAAGCTCAAGCTGCGCAGTGCCAGTAAATTATAAGATTAACTGGATGGATCTGTGCCACATAATTAAGGCGTATGTCACAGCAACGCCAGCGTGTCAAAAAGTTACAACCCTAAAGCGGGAGTTAATTTAAAGCAAATATGATTAATAGGCAACAAAGGCCTTTAAAGCCTCCTGTTGACTGAGGAAAGTTGCTCTGTACATCTTAATCACAGCTATATATAGGCTTTCTGCTATCTGACAAGAGAAATGAGCAGCCATTTAAGACAGATGAACTGTGTCTGGATGGCGGGTAGACTTATCTCAACCACAGCCACACCTTTGATCTACTTCAGAATCTCCCACTGCTTTCCATCTGATACAGGCTATCTGATCTACTCACGCCACTGAGGGATGAGAAATCCTAGAAGAAAAGAGATGAATGGAATATGCATTAAGACACCCTGGCTGTATAGAGAGTCTATTTTTCCACCTTACATTCCATTTTTTATTTTACTTTTTTATACACAACCATTTCTCAATCATGTGGTCATAATGCTGCGAATGTAACCCCCCTCTTCCCGAACATTGCCTCCATTCCTCTTTCTCCCTCTTTACCGCCATCGCTCTCTTTTTCCCTGCCTTCCTACTCGGCACACCTCCACCTCTCCCCCGTCTCTGCCAGGGTGTGAGTGAGTGATGGAGTTTTAGTGGACCCTGTGAGTGGTCCTGTGGTTTTTCAGTGCCACACATCAGAAGCAGAGCATTAGCCTTCTGCATGCTTCAGGAGTTTGGCTTGGCAGTGCACCAGGCCCTAACTACCTCCTCTCTAACACTCGCTGCTGCCAGCGCAGAGCTAGATAAACTACCTGAAGCCCATTCACAATATGGTGTATGAAATTATGCTGATGTCTCACTGTTTACATTTGTATTCATTAACTTTTATAAGAACATCTGTGCATTTTTACGACATCCATTTCGCAAATGCAGCCTGACAAACAGTGAGTGGAAGTGGCTCCCCATCTGCATGATACACAGTAAATCCTAATTATCCAAACTTCAGAATGTACTTATTGTGCAAAATTAAGGGAATATGGATGGTAATATAAAATCACAGTCTATAAATTTTGTGAATTAATAATAAAGCTGCCAAAAGCAATGTTTTTTCCATAAAAAATGATCCTGTTGGTGATTTTGGACCAAAGATAGCACTAGATATATTCAGTTTCTATATGTATGTGCTAATATGCAGTATATTATGCGTATTAAAAAGGTGGAGGAAGCTTTTTAGACGAAAAAAGAATGTCTGCAGCGACTTGCGTAGCCCTTTCAGTTTCACATGCGCTGGCTACAATCAAAAACAGACAAACATTGGTAATCTGAAGGGTCATGCACATTGTATAACATAAGCCTTGAGCAGCATCAAACATAAACATTTATTCTTTTTCTACTATGTATTAGTGAGTGTGCTGCACATAGTTCTGACATTCTACCATGTTGTAGATATTTCTACATTCCTAAAGCCACTTTTATTTTTATTTTTGTCTATTTATTTATGGTTTTTTCTGTAACCTTCTTTGGATGTTAGGTGAAGAGGACATTATTCTTATCCTTGCACTCCGGGTCATTAAAACAAACTACAGGTCCTTTCACTTGGGGACCTGCACACATTTTTTTTTTGTCCCTGTACATGTCTTTAAAAAGCAGCCGTTCTATAACTGACGGTGTGATGCAGGCAGGAGGGCGTCAGGAGTCACAATGGCAGACAGATAGCCTCAGGCTGCGCCACACACCATCTCCACTGCTCCTATGCAAGTGTCTGTGTGTGCGGGTGTGTGTGTGCGCACACACACTGTCCATAAAAACTGTTCTTCATAACTTGAATTATAATTTTTGTGCTTTGTTAAGTGACAGTCATTGAAATGCTGCAACTACATAATCTATCCCCTCTGCAGTGAAGGTAAGGGAACTGATGCACTTCTGTACATGAGGCTCCTGCTAACTCTTGGACGTACATTGGGGCGATAAACATTTCAAACAATTCCCAGGTTCTTATCATTTATTAAAACATGTGCTCTGTTTTCTGTTACGCTTTCTTCGTTAGAATGTGACCAGCATTAAAAGATTCAATATCTAGGCAAATAATATGCATGGCATTATGCTAATGCTGAACACTTCCATTATTTTGTGTTTACATAGGGACATGTGTAATTTTATTACCTATGTCTGGTAAGTGCGGCAGCTCAAAGCATGTGCATCCTGTATATTCTACATCTTAAAATGCAGATTCATTCAGATAAATAAAAAAATTATCAGATTTTTAGATTGTGTTTTTATTTTATAATAAACTACATGAAAAAAATATGTTTTCTTGTTTACATTTAGATGTATTTTGTTTTCATAAAGAGTAAGTAGTAGCTACTTACTCTTTACTAATCAAATACTAAAGATCATCATCAGTGGGACCAACTCTCTTTTTAAACGCAGAATCTCTTTTAATCTTGTTGAAGTTAAAAGAGGCTCAAACATTTACTAGACTTTCTATGGAATATGAACGTAGCAGAATTCAAAACCAAAAGAATGCTAGGAGGCATCTGCAAACATCAGTTAGGATGTTAAGAGTTTAAAACAAGACTTCAGAAAAATATTAAACAAGTCTGACATGTTTTGAAGGGCTGCGTGAGGAAATCAGGTCCTTCTATTTTAAAAAAGAAGCTGCCAGACAGCTCACGTTTTACCACATTGCATCCAAAGCCCCTTAACTGGCACAAATACGACCAAACTAGAAATGTCTGGCAAGAATTTATTGGGAAAACAAACAATAAAGTATGTCAGCCACTAATGCCTCACACCAGCAGCCAAGCATAGGGGGAAGTGGTGCTTATTTCGATTTGCTTTGCACTGCTCTACCTGGGCAAATTGCAGCCAATGTCCAATCATGAACTCATATGTATGCCAAATAATTTCAGAGTGAAATGTAAAACTGTCTGTGCAAAAGCTGACACTTAGCTGAGTCTGGTTTTGTGTTACAGTACTATGATCTTGGGCACACAAATATACTGTGTCTAGTTCAGAAAAAAAATAAAAAATTCCAGGTATTGCTCTGACCCAGTTAAAGTTCAGACCTCATCCTGACAGAAAGACTATTGCAATACCTGAAAAAAGTTGCATCAGTTTTTGTTAGAAAAGTTTCAATAAGCTTTTGAATCGTGTATGTGTGCTTTTTTTTTTTTTTGGCATTTTAATTCCCTTTTTTTTTTTTTAAATAAATAATAGTACCAAGTAATGTCATGTTTTTTTCTGTATGTTTTTTTGAATTTGTGCATATTTATTATTAAGAGCTAGTAAGGACTATGGGTCACTGTGTGAGACAGAAAACTTTAGAATTGTAACAGATCGTGCTCACTGTTTGCCATAAGCTTTAAGGCTCCACCACTTCCGGGAAGACTTTCATGCACTTCCATCAGTGTTTTTTAGAAAACGATTCAGATATGTTTTACAGGGAAAGAAATTACTTTTTGATAGTAAGACTATATGCCAAATGTAGCAGTTTATAGACATTAAGGCAAAAGCTATCGCTGTATGCTAATGACTCTTAACTGGATGTTTAGTAATGCATGCATGCTCACACCCATGCACTCATTTACGTATCCAAATGACAAAGACGAAGTTTGTGGGTGACACGTGAGCAGTCTCATGCCCATCCATATATCTAAGATAATGGTCACCATGCTGATGATCAAGGCTATTTACTTTAAATGGGTCATTATGAGCGGAAGACTCTACCTTGTGATGGTGATGAGGGGCTTTGAAAGATATATTGCCAAATGGGAATAGGTGGTGATGATGAGCCACAGAAGTGTACTGCTATTCTGCGCCTTAATTCTCTCCCTGTGTCTCTCCACTTCATTGTCGCTTCACCTCTTTGTCCTTTGGTTCAATTTTCGAATCACAAGTCAGGAGCAGTCAAGTGCTGCCATTCCGGCACACAACAACGTGTATCGGAATCCTTAAGGAACACGTTGGAAATGTATTAGTAACACAAAGTCTGTTTTTATTGAATTATGAAGAATTTATGATAGCAATTTGATCCGGCATATCACTTTCAGCGAGGCTCTTGTTCTGCATGTTTTAAGATATAGAGCAGCTCTTCAGTATCTGTCTCTTTGGGGAGCTGGCAAGGAGCAGAGCGTGCTGTGTGACGCCTCACTCATCCCAATCACAGCTTTCAGGCTTCAAAGCAAATATGATGACTTAAATTTATATTTGACACGGTCATAATAAAACTACTTAAAAATATAAAGTCTCAGAACTCCCTCATTTTCACCAGCCCATGTTTATCTCCACATTTTAATTTGTGAGTACCATTAATTTTAATTTTTTTTTTTTTTTTTTTTTTTTTTTTACTTTGCTTTTTATCAGCAATCATTTACAAGCACAAGGATGATCGTAGTAATATTGTTGAATTATGGAACACATTCCCTGGGTTAATTAGGTTGTTCTTTTTAATTAGAATGTAATTGTGTGAATTTGTGTCTTTTCAAGGGGAAAGAGGCCCATCAGCTAGCTGAGGCAGCTCAGCCTGTGGGCAACAGTGCCCTCTGGACAGTAAAAATAGAACTACATGATTGTGGAGAAGCTGGGTCTCTCTGATGATGCAAGTGGGGATTATAAGTAATCGAACATTCAAAAAATAATAGGATTTTATGAAGAATTGTGATCTGAAATGTTTGAATTGTGAGTTGTAAACTAAATGGGCATACTTTTTCTTATTCATCATTTTAAAATATGGAAAAGTTTGGGATAAAAGTTTCCAAATTTGAGTTCTTATTTAAATATCTAAATATACAAGTACGCACATGCGTTCCTAAAGTTTGTGTAGTTCAATGACCAAACAAAACATAGCACTTTTAAAAAAAAAATTTTTGTAACAATCACAAATCATGCTTTAAAGAATCTTATTTTATTGTTTGATAGTTTAATGCACCTTTAACGAGTTAGCAAAAGAGCCAATCATTGTTAGACCTTATGCAAAAGAATAGCAAAATGTCCTTATATCTCACCACAAAGCTCAAATCCAACTCCAGCACTGTGTTGTTTCATGGAAAATATAAGTATACTTCAGACAAATGTTCCGAATGAAATTTTATAACACAATCTAACAGCTTTTTGTTGTTTTATTTTTACTGTTTATCTATGTTTCCGAACTGTCTTAAAGCTGGGCAACCTTAATTACTGTGACAGGTGCTGCTTTCTTCAGTTTTCATACCACGATCATCCATGTTTTGAGAAATAGTAAAGTTTCTTATAAGCGGAGGGAAATGATTTGCATTCTTCATGCTGTTATCTGACCAAAAGCAAAAAATAAATAAATAAATAAAATGGATGGGGGAGGGACAACAGTGATACTCTTATAATCTTTTACCTGATATGAAGGATTTAAAAACCAAAACAACTGCTAACTCCAAACACATTTGCAATTTTGAAACACTTTTTAAGACTTTGATGTGAGTAACCAGACCCTTTCCAGTTATTTTTTTTTCTTCTCAACCTTTTTGTGCTTTATGCCCGCATGTGGTTGCAAACATGTTGCACACCAATGTCGCCCAACTTAATCATTCGACTGCTTTCCCTGTCTCTCCATCATGCCCACAAACTGCAACCAAAGCAGAGCACAGGTAAACACCGCTATCTCTGGGCCAATCCTTCATATGGGGTAAGGCAATTACAAACCCTGCATGTCACCTCGCCATGCCACCTACACACACATATCCACACACACACCTGGAGACACACCCCTCGATTTCCAACCACCTTGCGCACACTCACTATTTCATCTTTCTCTCATTCGCTCTCCCTCCTTCTCTGCATGTCATTCTCTGTCACTCGCCTGGTGCAAAATTGCACTGAAGCGAGCTGCCACAGTATTGAGGAATAGTGTCATATACTGGCAATTTCCTCCCCAGGTGTCAGGCATACTTTACCTTAATATGTCTGCAGCGACTCTTAATAAAACAGTCTTGTCTATATACATATCTCTACCGCAGACCGGTCCGTGCCACACTGCACACGGCACTCAATAGCATGCTGTTAAATATTTACCTCCGCTGAATGTCAGCGGAGGAGGAGTAGGTGGAGAGGAGCCGGAGGAGAAAAATGGAAAAATGTGTCCCTGGCTGCTGTTTTAACTGTCTGGATCTGTTGCATGGAGAAATTCCATATCAGCCAGAATGTTTTAGGATATTGTGACGCCATATCAGTGTAGTCTGCTTGCTTGAGTGAGGAACAAAAAAAAAAAAAGAAAAGAAAAAAAAAGGAAGGCAAGAGCTGGAAATTGAAAAATAGTTGGATATTTGTGCCTCAGACAGGGAAGCAGAGGAAAGAGGAAGTATTTGCATGCAGCGAATTTTACTTGCTACTGTCTGCCTTTTATTCATGATTTCCAAGCCACATGCAATGTGTCAGAACTCTATTTATTGGCAAGCATTTGACTCAGAGAAACGACAGGCCTCCTGTGGTGAGCCAGGGCAGAACTTATTGACAGTAACCAAGAAAAACTTGTAGCTTGGGATCAAGATCTACATTGCGTTGTTTATATGCTTCTCATTGCAAGCTTAAATATTTATTTTTATATCCCAGTGATCCAGGGATGAAATGTGCTACAGTGTGTCAAACTCCGCTAGAAAGAAATGGAAAGGTTTACAACACTTGAGGGAATAAGGAACAAAACCAAACATTTTACACTTGACCTTAATTTTCAGGCACATGCCGTAGATGATCCTGTGCTTCTGACATCTGGTACATTTTAGCTTTAGTCTGGCTTTTTACTTCTACTTTTTCATCGCATGTTGACCAGTAAAAATAACACAATGTAGTGCGTTCGTTGTATTCTGTGAGATAACGAAGGAAGAAAAAAGAATAAGTCCGGGGCATTCTGAATGGCAGTGTCTTGAAAAAGTATTCATGATTGTTGAACATCTTTTTCTCTTTGTCATTTCACAACAAGATCAATATACATATTAGGAATTTTAATATTACATAAACCAAAGAACCACAACTGACAGATCTGAGACAAAGTTGTAGAGAACTTTAGAAAAGTTGTGAAGAACTATGTTATAAAACAATGTCTCAAGCTTTGACTAGATCTCAGAGCACTGTTAAACCCATCACCTTCAAATGGAAAGAGTATGGCACGAGACATGGTTGTCCACCTCTGCACATCACCCTGAACTTGTCATCCCCACAGCATGACACCATCGTCTGTCACTGTAGAGAGGCTCTTTTCAGCATGGGCAAGGAAGCTGGCCTCAATTCACTCAATCTTGTGAAGACAAACCCTGGCGGCCAGAAAAGACTTCTGCTGGTTGAAGACCATAAACACACAGCTAGAGCTACAGAAAAAGGGTATAGATCAAAGCATATTCATGTAAGAATGGTCAAAAGTTCAAACCTAAATGTTACTGAAAATCAATTGTAAAACTTGAAAGGATGCTGTGCAAAAAAAAAAAAAATTGAGCTTGAGCAGTTTCAATGCAAAAGTAGCAACAATTTCAGTCTGTGGATGTGCAGGGCTGGTAGAAACAGAGTCCAAAAGACTTAACAGCACAAACTGCAGCAGAAGGGACGATGAACGCACATGCATCCCAGACTTTCAGCTTTTTTATTTGCAAAAAAAAACTTTGGCATTTTTAATCTTCCTTTTGACTTAAAAGTTAAATCCTATGCCGTATTGGTCTATTTCATAGAGACCCAATAAACACATCAATGTTCGTGTTTAGCATAACCAAAATGTTAAAAGTGTTCAAAGAGAATGATCATTCTTCTATGCTGCTTTATGACTTCACTCTTACTCCTAAATAGCAACAGTGGAAAGTTCAATGTCCAACCCAGCAAATTTTGTCACACAGCAGTGGTTTTAATTTGACTGAAAGTTAGAAAAGTATCTCCTGGATTTTAACTATGTGGCAGGTGATCCTGATAATAATCACCAGCTTCAAGGGAGGAAAGCTAACATCTCCTTCAAGTGCAGATTTCCCAGCTCTGACTTAAAGTCAGAAATATTCTCTGCAAGGGGAAACAGAAAAAAGGAGGAAAAACGGCAGTTGGGTTTTTAATGACTTTCTGCACATTAGAATAATCTGTCATTTCAATTAGTGGGATTGTCATCTGTGAGACGTCTCCCGCTGCACTTATACATAGACACACCCCGAGCGTGCACATGTCTGCACACACATACCTATACCTTGAGGTTGTCATCTGTACCTCTCATGGGAGACAAGCAGGGGTGTCAAAGCAACTCCCCTCCTCCCCAGTACCACCATCACCACACATGCAGACATACCACCAACACCATCACCGCAACTACACACGCCATCCTTAAAAAACAAAGCAAGGTTTCAAGGGAAATTGCTTGACAGCAGCTTAAAAGCCAGTCAGGAATAACTTATCAGGCAAGGGCTGCCATCGTGCCTCACGGGGTCATTTCATTACGATTACCTTACCCTCCTTAACTCAAAGAGAGTGAAGAGAGAGAATGAGTAAGCGGGAGCAGTAGGGGGAGGGAGGAAAGAAGAGGGGTTCTAGGGGAGCACAGGTGGTATGGTGGTGATGGCAGGGAGGGGGTAAACTCTTCAAGAAACAGAAAGGAAGGGAGAAAAAAAGTTTCAGGAAGTGCTTAACTTTTACTTTTCTCCTTTCTCACTCTCTGGTTTTAAAACTTGTCTCAGTAATGAGCTTACATCTTTCTCTGCTCTCCTGTACGATATCCTCTTTCCTGCAGGTAGGACATTTCAAGCTGAAGAAATGAATTTACTTGGTCCCGTATATATTTTAAGGTTAACTTAGCCATTGGGACATATTTGACCCCAGACCTCCTTGGCCTACAGGGCATTTGTTGGCTTTGGCGTGCAACACGGCTTTAAAGCAGAGAAAAACAACTTTCTCTCATGTCCAGAGCAGTTATTGTATTCAGCTTTTTATGTTTGTTTATTTGTTGAGGAATAGTTGACCCAGTTTTAAGTTGTTATTGGCTCTATCTATTTTCCAAGTCCAGGAAGCATATTTTTCGTTTCTTTTTTTTTTCCTCCTCAAGGCAATTAAGAGGCCTCTAGAAAATAAGACTGTATGGCATGTAGGGATGATGTTATGATTGCTAATTATGCTCTGATGCAGCCCTGAGAAATGCTCTGCTCTCTGGCTTTTGTCTGGCCGACTTTGCCAGGCCCAGATAATATTTATGAAATGTAGACATTCTTGGGGCTAAGGCAGAGTCTTTATAATGGGAGACAGATGGGGTCTGCTTCGGATTAAGAACATCGACTCCGCTATCTGTGGGAACACCTCTCCTCCTCCGTCTGTGTGCGCGCTGAAATCCGTGCATGGATGCTTGCCCTGGTGCGTCTGCACGTATGTACACCTAGGTGCTCACTCATGTGTGAACGTGTGCGCGTGTGTAAACGCGATTGTCTTTGACAGCCGTGCCGTGGTTATTTTTTAATGCATTTCTGAGTTATGATAACAGTCTAGCAGTCTGTTCCTTCCAATGGCTTCTAAGGCTTACAGTGGAAAAGGGAATAATTCTACAAAAATGCTTCTCAGTAATAACAACAAAAAAAAAATCCCTCACAATTACATAGCTGAGGTTCATTTGGGCCAAAGTGTCGCTGTTGCCAACAACCGAAGCCATGTTTCTGAGTTAATGCTTTTTCAGTCCTGGTTTATCAAAACCAATGAGCCTCCAGAACCTCTATTAGATGAGGCGATATGCAATGTGGAGGCAAATTGGAGATAATATATTTTGGACAAATAACAATAGACACTGCAGTGTATGGTTTGTATTGCCAACATTACAACAGAATGAGCTAACACACTAATGATGCCTTAATAAATGCAATAGCAAACATCTTTTGGACTGGTTCATTGCTCTGATTGCAATCTTTTGGAAGTTTCTAGAACTGATCAAAGCAAGTGAAGACAACCTGTTGTAATCTATGCCGTCGTGTTCATCAGAGCAAATAAAGGCTACAAAATCAAAGTTTCACGATTCAATCAGATGACTATTTTATATGACAGCAAATCGTAAAGTCCAAACTTCACACCTTAATTTTAGGCTAAAACGACAGCTGTTTTCTTCGTTTTGATCTGTGTGTGAGGGAACTAATGATATCCATGTATCCATTGTCAATAAACTTATGCTTGAAGGGTTGGGGCTGGTGCCTAACATCGAGTGAATGGTGGGGGTACACCCAGGACAGGTCCATTGCAGGGAAGTAACACTGGTCATTAAGAATTATGACGTTAAAAGCACATCACTTGCTTTACAAATCAGGAGAGTTACTCATGCTGGTGTTGTCCGCTCATGATAAGGTGGAACTACAGGGAAAACATGTTATAAGGCAAATAAGCAAGAAATATTACCACAACACAGAGAAGACTAAAGTTAAGGTTAGCCTAACACCTCAGCAAACATCTCCCTTTGCAATGATCTTTAAAAAAAAGAGAGATGTGTATTTATGAAAAAAAAAAAGCCGTATTTGCAGAGTCACAGTCCTTTAGAGAAAGATGGAGAGACTTGGGAACCCCTGAGATATGACATCACATCAGAATATCATCTGTATTAAGTCTTTTCTCCACACATCTTTTCCTTTTTCCCTCCTTTTTTTAAGTTTCTTTTTCATTTTCTTTTTTTTTATCTTACTTTGTTTTATTTCTTCCTCTTTCTTGTTTTCTTATTCTGACCATCTATGTTTTTCTATATTGTTTTTATGCATTCATCTCAAACACCTCATCCTCCTGTGGAGCAGGTGTTGACAGGACAAGATGTATGTTTCAATAACCCACTCCGCTTAAGGAAGAATTGCTAGCAAGACAAGGGAATCCTTCTCTGAATACAATGTATGTAAGGAAGCATAAACATGTGTATGTATGGACATGCTGTGTAAGAATTTTTATATACATGCAATCCTGTCAAAAGCAGCACAGTCTGATCTTTCGTCTGAAAGAGACAGAAAATGGAGTAAAACATCAGTGATTGCATTACCATTGACCATGGCTCAGATTCTACCAGCAAAAACACTGCGGCCGTGAAATGCATTGGCGGAAATTCATAAAGACACTAACTCTATAGACCTGGAAAAAGGAAACCAGTAGTTTTGAAAGTGTTTTCTCGCGTTAGAACTTCTTAAGCCTCGCTGGACTTCGCTCTTTCATTCAAAGAGTCTGAAACATCAAAGCGGCCTCTGTAAATGTAACACATATTTCAAGCTTGAGTTTGAGCTGAGACAAGAGAAACAAGGCTGTACCCGCTCTGTTTCTTCCCACATTAATACTCTTCCTCCACTAAATTGAGCAGATGGAAATTAAGTGACTCTGTTGAGGCCACATTAGTCCCATTTGGATGAGTGTCATTGAAAAGATAGGGAACAAAACTCAGTCGGATGACACTCTCAGCTCAATGAATTAGGTACAGTTAAGGATTAGCTCACAATGGAGGTCAATTGATTAACAGTGTTAAATGTAATTTGAAGCTTTGAAGAAAAAAAAAGTGGAATGCAGCATGAAACTTTGGAGGCAATCGTTACTTACTACAGGTGATTTTTTTTTTTTTCTTTTATGCATAATCCTATTTTGCCAACTTGGGTGTTTTCTTCCCCGTTGAGCATCTGTTCTAGGAATATCAAAGACATGAATCTTCCCTCTTTTGTCCTTCTTCTCTTCTCTCACTCCAAGTCTTTTATTCCTCCCCACCTCTGCCATATCTTCCCTGTCATATCCTGTCTTTTGTTGCATGCCTGGTTTCATTTCCCGACAATGGGGGTAAAAATTACATTTTAGCTGGAACGTTTCATGTAGCAAAGTACTAGGCAGTGTAATCTTTTTTTTTTTTTTTTTTGCAGACGTGAAAACATCAGGCTGCATTTACAGCACTTCATGTATGTAAATCAGAACTGTGATGCGCACCTTCTGAGGCCGGCTAGACGATGCATTTAGACTGCTTAGGAGGCTGATTCAGTGTAAGCTTGCTGTGTTTATGTGTGTGAGTCTGTGTGTGTCTATTTTTTTTATTTTTTATTTTTATTTTTTATTTTTTTGCAGTGCATGAGTGAGTGTGGTTATGTCTGTAGGCCTCTGTTTATACCCTTTAGTGACAGCCTCAACATAATCTCAGCCTGCTCTACAGGCATGGAGGATGATACTTCAAAGTAAATACCTGCTAACAGACATTAGTTCATGTAAACAGGGCATATTCCTCCTAAGCTGACTGTGTGGCACTCTGTTTGTCTGCGTGTTCATGCAGGCTGTTGCCACTTCGTTCGTGATCATGCTGTCACATATTAATGTCATTAACAGCTGTTGTGTTGCGCGGTTCTGTCGACGCACGCAAAAGTATTGTTTTGGACAATTGAGCACGGACAGACAAACATGAACGCCTATGTAGCGGTATGTGAGGTGTGTTTGTCATATTTTCTCTGTAGTGGCAGGTGAGGGATACACATGTAATGAGGATGTCTCCCTCATGGTTTAAACATGAGCACCGGAAGATGGAGACACAGAGAGAATCGGCAGCGTTTTCTCCAGGCAGAGAATTAAAGAGGGGCCAAGCTTTGGGTTGTAACAGTTTGCTTCATTTTACTGCAAAAGTAACCAATGTTTTTCTTTTTTTTTTTTCTTTTTTAAATTGAAGAAGGAGGCCTTTGTTTTTTTTTTACCTCGCTGTATTGATTTATTTTAATCACCTTTGGTGGAGTTCATAAAGGATGAAACATGAAAAATAATAATAATGCTGCACAATTTAAAGATTGTGTGGTGCTTGTTAAGATGTGAGAGCATTTGGTCATGTGCGGTTTAAAGGACACAAATGACCACAAACAACACTACACATGATCAGAGCTCCATTATGTCTTTAAATCTATAAAATATGGAATGCCTGCATCTTCTTAATATGCATTGCTTGGCATGTTTTCTACAAAGTCTGAATTGCTGTTTGATTTCTTCAAAATCTGGAGGCCTATCTTTGTTTACCCTTTAGAGAAGCATGAGTGTGTGAATTACAACATTCTGTGTATTCACACATAGTTTACCACCTGTCATTTTATGCTCATTGACTTTCTGTAATATTTTAAAATTCAAGTGGTAAAAAGAAGACGGATAATGGACTCCAGATAGGAAAAAAACATCAAAACAAAGCCTTTTATCACATCATATTTGTTAAATCCAGTAGTAAAATATTCTATATTTATAATATATTCACTCGTCTCCAAACGACCTTCACTAGATTTCAAGTAGCCTGCATATCTTTTATCATTTTAAAAGTCTGTCCATGGGGGAACTGTTGTCTATCTCATTGGGCGACATCATCTTAAAAGTAATTTTCAGAAATAGTTTCCAGCCTTTCTAAAAATGTTCTTGAAGTTTGTTTTCTCTTTGGCATTAAACACTGTTTAGGCAATAAAAAAATTATAAACAATGTAGAAATTTACTTTATTTATTCTACCACAAGGTAGAAATCTTTTTGTTTTCAAATGTGTTCCTTTTTTTCATTGTGATTTATCAGTAATGCTTAGAGAAGAGATTCCATTTATTCATTGATTTAGAGAAAAGTCAAGTATCACAATTATTTCATGTAGAAAAAAGAAAAAATCTATTCCAACATCATGGCCAACAGTGAATTTCTTTCCGGAACCCCTTTTATCAAATACTTTGTAGAATCACTTCTCACCATGTCTAAGAAGTTTCAGCTCAGACTAGCTTCTCGATCCGTGATCAAAACAGCATCCATACAGCATGATGCTGCCATCACCACCCTGTTCCACAATGGTGATTGTATGTTGAAGAAGATGGTGTGGTCATTGTGATGTTTTCTTAAAACGGTCTAAAGAAATGATGAAATCCACTAAAGAGTCCTCCGGCTTTATGTTGAAGCTTCATCAGAAGTTTTCTTAAAGAAAAATTACAAAGCAGTAATTTTAAGAAGAAAACTGTGGGTAAAGGCATGTCAAACCACAGAGGAAGTACACCAGACAAAAAACAAAAAAACAAAACAATAAACATGGCAACAGGTGTGTAATGAATGATTTTATTAACCTTTTTTACAGCTTTCAAATAATTAATCATTGTACATTTCAACTTATTTAAATCATGTTTTTCTTTTTTCTTTTTTACTATTTCAGTATACGTCCAGCACTCAGTTTGATTAACAAAATGAAAGAGGTTGTGTTAAGTCTCAATAAAGTAAATGAGAACATGATATCTAAATAATAAAATTATGGCTTCTAATTAAGTATAAGTTTTACGAGTTGGTGTTGTAAGTTGGCACGTTAAAAAAAAAACAGTTTCTTTTTTCTTTTTCACAATTAGAAATTAGTGGAGCAGAAATAGTTTTTAGCAACAATAGTTCTGATATGATTGTTAACTTGTGGCCACCACATTGTTACAGAACTCCAACACATTGGTCATAACCTCACAACCTCAAAACTTGAGAAGTAATGAGGTAGACCAGAAACAGTCTCATCCGTCTGTCATTTATTTGTAAGTTTTGAAAGTGAAAATTAGGTTCAGAGCTCTGTATGATTTACTGCAGTATACTATCTGTTAAGACAAATTACTTCCAAGTTAAACACCTTTACCCCATACTTCACAATGCCGCTGACAGGATATATATCAAGTGCACTTATCAAACGCCATTATCACACCTCTAGATGCATTGGTCACTGAGCCTGTCCAAACGAGCCAGTTCATCCTTCACTGTATATTTCCTCCCCCCCACAGTAAGAAATGAGAGTATGGATGTGAGGAAGGTGCAAAAGGATTCACCCTTGCAGACATCATTCCCTCGCTGAGAGCTTTTTGTGCAATTTGCCTTTGTGCGACTTCCATCCAACATACTTTTTCACTTTCATCTTCCTGTTCTTCCTCTCCGCTTCTCCTCCGTCACTCCGTGCCTCCCTCTTGCCCGTGTCCCGACTCGTCTCTTATCGCTGCATGTTCAACACATTCTGAGGGACTTCTCTCCTTTTCTTCTTCCTCTGTCTCACTCTGCCCTCCTCTTTCCTGCCAAGACAATAGGCAGGCAGGATAACCCCTTACTCTAGAATTAATTATCTGCCCCTTTAATTCGGGGCCATGCTGATTAGCTCTGTATGTAAAACGGATCCACATTAACATAATATTTAGCTATCTCCCCCTAAGCTGAGGTCCCCTGACCTTTTCAACCTCCTAAGTCTTTCTCCCTGTGTCTCTCTGTCATCTTTTCCTCTCAGGAGGTCCATGGCAGTCCCAGCCTATGAATGTGATTTGAAGGGGTAAATTAGATTTTGCTTCTCTCTCAGTTTTTCTCGTGTTTCCTTTCCCCGCCTCCCTCCCTTTCCGTTGGATGTGTATGAAACTAGCGACAGTTCATTTCCAGGCCCAGGTATAATTACGTGAGTTTTTTTTTTTTTTCTATCATTGACTGCTTTGATGGCAAGGCTGATATGCTGTGTTAATATAAACGTTTAACCTGGTTATTATGAGCCCCGAGAGATGTAAAAGGACATCTAACCTGTACTCTGATTGTCTTCCACACAGGACGTCCACCTTTACTGTCTGCAGACATTATTGCCCTCATTGCCATTTGTTGTCTCTTTGTTCCTCTGCTAATCACTGTATTTATATGCATATTTGTAGTAGTGTTTTTTTTTTTTTCACCTTTTGTTTTGCACTGTGTAATCTCCCTCTTGCAGTATTACTTTAAAGTGCACTTTCTTGAATAGTCATGACTAGTTGGGTCATTTAGGAGATAGAACTAAAGCTGTTTATCGGAAAATAGGAGGTAATTAGGAAATCAGGAGGTGAGAAGCTTAATTTGTGTGCAGGAAACATAGTTTTAGCACCACAGACCAACCTTAACCTCTGATAGATTCTGTCAATGACTTTTTTTTTTTTCAAAGTTGAAAGAGAACATAACACAATTCAATTCTGACCTTTACATTTTTCTGTTATGAAAATCTCAGTTATAAAGTTTTCATAAATAGCTTTACTTCACTTGCCCTGCTGTTGCTACACCGAGCAAAAGACTGGTTTTATCTTGTTGTAGAAAATGAGGTTTTCACAAAGTGATTATAATAAGAAACCATAAAAACTAAGTTGTTTAGATAAAATGAGAAAAAGTAAAATGATCTGTAATAAGTGCATTCAGTGTAGTAAAATATGGCGTTAAAGTTAAATAAATAAAATGAAAAGTGTTTCATTTTATTTATTAATATAGATACATGTTTTCTGTTGAAAATTGTGAACCTCCATTAAATGCAATATGATTTTAAAGGGATAAAAAGTGTTTATTTAACTTTTATTTTTAATTAATTTGCAAAATTCTAAATAAATAAATAAAATTTCCACATTGTCATAATAGAATGTGTGGCTAGAATTTCGAGGAAAAAGAATAATTTTAAACATTTGGAATAAGGGTGCAAAATAGCAGAATGTGGAAAAAGTGAAGAGCTGTGAATACTTTCCGGATTCACTAATTGACTTGCACTAGTTGATGCAATTATTGGGTAAAACCTTGAACATGGGTAGAGATTTAAACTGCCTATAAAAAACATTTTAGCAGAAATAGGCACTGATATATCAGGGAAGATAAACGAGCAAATGCCAGAAAAGAAAAGAACAGTAAATAAATAAAACATTGCCCGTAAAAATAGAACAGATGATAATTATTTAAGGTCAACTCCTCTTTCAGTTATTTGGACTTTTTATCTTGAGCAAAGCTCTTATTTCAGCACAAAATAGAACATTTATTTCATTTCGTGCACTGATGTGGCACTCATTTTGCTCCATTGTGTTTTAAAATATAATATATGAACTTGAACACGCTATTTTTTTTTTTTTAATTGATATTTTTTTTCTTTCTTTAACATAATGAAAGTTGAAGAAAGGCCAGTCCTAAATTCATGGTTGCTTAGATATTATATGAGATCCACGGTTCTGGACATTTATCAAATCTTTTTATTTATTTATGCAATATTTAAGTTCATTTAACTTTACGTGAGCATAAACAAACTACAGCCCTTCAAGCTATTGCTCTATTTCTCAGTAATACACAATTAACAATTGTTTCTGTTGCAAAAGCAACAGCCACCAACTAGGAATGGTGTTTAATTGTCCGGTCGTGTGTGGAAGAGTTTCTCAATGCGTGTGTATGGGGGCGCGCTCTTTCACCTACTCTTCAACCCATTAGTTATGGTGTGTGTTGTTTCAGCTCTGGGCAGGTAAACAGTCAGAAGGACATTAGCTTCCAATCAGCCGCTGCTAAATCACCTAGAAGTTTAATTAATTTCAATCCATAGGGCATGCAGTGTATGAAGAGTCTGCATTTCAATGTGTGTTTGCGTGTGTGTGTCTGTTTCCATTTAGACTTCCTTATAACCCTTTCACGGTCAGGGTGTCTAAAACTGCTGTAAAGGTCAGCACATAATCACTCTCTTTAGCCTGCCTCAAATTTTAATTGACTATCTCCCACCTAACACCACCCATCCGCTCCACCTCCTCCCTCACACACAAACACGCATACACAAACATACTGTACCTAGACACCAGCCCCCAAACCCCACCCCCGTCATTACAGCCAGTATAGATCCCAGTATGAATTGATGACCTCCCCTATCTAAAGCCTAATCACTCTGCTGGACCTTAGGGAGACTCAGTGATCCGTTTCCTCTTCTACTGCACCACAGGAATCTCAGATTCACATGCTGGGCCTGTTGATGAGTTGAAAATGAGCATTCTACCTGGTTTAATATTGCACTTCATCACCAGTCCTGTGAAAAATCAAAACTGGCATGAAATAGTTCTTGGAGACTGGCAACAGGATTGGAAGTATTGGTAGTAAAGGATTAATCTTGGAAAAGGGAAAGAAATTATTCTGGCCTATTTTTTTTATCACCTGATAAACAGATGCAATGGACTTACAAATGTGTAATCTCCTGCAACATAAAGGTATTCTGATACACACTGATCTCAATAAAAAAAATAAACGTCATATTCATGTTCAACAAACTAAGTTGGGATACATCATGGCTGCCCATAGCGTGCTTAATGTAGAAAAAATGCTGTTTGATAATTAGTCGTGCATCATTTAAAAGCCAAATTTATTGGGAAAAAGCATTTGTAGGTTGAGCAGCAAATTGGAGTATTTGGATTGTGACCATGAAAAGTTACCAAACCCTCTCTGAGAATGAAATAAAAAAATCACCTTTTGGTTGAATTAGTGTGGTGGGAGCCAGCATCTCCATTAATGTCAAAACAGGATTAAGTACAATCTACCGCTACTGGGCAACATGTGTTCAAAAGCATTTTCAACACTTGTATTTGGGTTTTCTCAATATAATCTTTAAATACCAATGTCCTGTCCCTGTGTCTGTTCTTTTAGGGATAATTTTGTAAATAATTCCAATTTGGCATCATATATTCAACCAAGCAGAAATCTTCTGCTTTTTCTGGTTTATCGGTTTATTCATCTGCTGCATGCATGGAGCCACCTCTTGAATCCATTGTATTCTGCCTACCAGATGTGCACTGTCAATCTGAGTGAAATTTGTAAGCCAATTTTAGCAGAATATTCAGTATTTCCAGTGAGTTTGCTAACCCAAGTAAAAGAGACCTTGCTTTCATATTTGAGGCAACAGTGTTTTTTGCTAGCCCATTATCCTTCTGAGCACCTGCCAATTGGTCTTAGTCTTGTGATTCCAAATTCAATACAAAGAATCGAATCATTAACCTTGGTGCTAATGGAAAGAAGTCGTAGTCGGCGTTGTCCCTCTAAAGCAGGGAGCATTAAATCCACTTTCATCATTTCACAGTGGTGTACAACTGTACCTCTTGAAAGCTCAATTATTTGATTTAAGATAATATTTCTGGCTTCTTTAAAAACCCTTAAACCATGACCCGACCTCTTCGAAACAGTGTCCATCAAGAAGGCCTCCTTTAACTACTAAGCTTGTTCCACAAGCCAAAAACAGTAGGAAGAAGCTCCCTTTGTTGTGATTCTACTGACATAGTTTTCATACATTTTCAACAGGTAAGACCAGTGTTAGGCTTATGTCTTCATCTGTTATTTTAAAATCTAGGCTTTATCAGGCAGATATTATTAAATAATAACTGAGACTTTACTCGCTGGCTAGTTTTTGATTATAAGAGTGGTGCCCCGATTTAGCAATTTTTTAATCTAAATTGCTAGTTTTATTAGTAATTGCCTTAAGCAATTACTGTAATTATTCATACCAAAATTTGACTCTTATTAAAGCTCAGCATAATGTACAGAGTGATTATTATTATTATTGTTTTGTATGTGAGAAATTGGTTGCTGCATCATATTAAAATGTCTGTCAAGTGTACAAGACAAATTAATTTTGGAAGCATTATGAGAGAAATTATAAATACATACATAATTAACATCTCCAAAATGCCTTTCTGTATGTAGACATTTGTACTGTGTACATTGGAATATGCACAATCTGTCCAGCTGTCCAATTTGTCCTTTTCAGTTTACAATGAAAAGCAGCAAAGCCCCCCAGTAAAAGTTTTTCACCACAGTAGTCTTTCCATAATGTACTACTGGTGCAGTGGTACAATTTTTCCTTATTATCAGAAAGTTATGGACCATTTTTAAAGTCCTTTATTATCTTAAAATTTAACAGATGATGCATCTAAGTGCGTCAAACCGATTGAGTGCTCAAGCTCATGATCTTTGACCCTCCAGGAAGGGGGCTGGTGGGTGGGTAAACCATTAGCGTGTGTGTGTATCTATCAAAGTGGATTTCCTCCCCCACTTTTCTTTTGCGAAAAAACACAATTTAATACCCAATCTTCAATTATTCAAACCATTTGCTTCAAATGCAATCTGACCCACTAACGCTATCACACATCTCTGGGGAAGGAATCTTGGTTTGCTTTATCTCTCTGAATGTAATGTGTGATATTAATGTGTACTGTTGTTAATGAATGGCTGTAAATGTATCATTCAAAGAGCAAACAGTCAAAAATTTGTGAAATATTTCCACATTCATAATGGTATCATTTATACTTTTTAAGGTGTGGCGTTCCCCCTGTTATTGGAGTGAAATTCAGTTCTTATTGCCGATAAAATTCCTGCACAAAATGTCCTTGTGCCTTTCTTCATTGGCTATTCAGCGGTGGTTAGCACCAATTGCACATAGAGAAAGGACTCCTTTTTTCCTCTTTTCTCTCTCATTTAATTTTTTTTCTCCTGACCCCTCACAGTATCACCAGACCTCAAAATTGCATTGAATATATAAATGCTAATGCTAATAAGTGCTAGCAGGAGATGATAATGTCCTTGACTGGTACAAGAAAAGATCCTTTTCTCTTACATGACTCACTGGCTCTGAATAACATTAGAAGAGTTCACATTCCAGCCTCTTATTTCTCTCCTATACTTTTCATACACTTTTCTTTTTTCTTAATTTACTTGACACCCCCCTTTCTACCTCAACCCTTCTTGTAGCAAAAAAAAAAAAGAAAAGAAAAAGAAAACCCAGCTGCAGTATAAAATATTAATTCATTTATCCAAAGTGATAAGATCTTGCTGGTTCGCTTAAAAATTCCAATGACATCAATTTGCCATTAAGTCAGTGCAACACACGGGCAACGAGGCTTCTGGAGCTTGTCTGTCTTTGCAGCCTCCTTCACATCGTAGCTTCATTTTAATGCAGCTGGAAGCTTTTCATGGTAGGAATTAAACTATAATACTTGTTTCAATACCGTGCATGTTAATGGCTACGGCAAAGTTGTCATTTAAGAGACATGACAAAACAGCCTCTCCCAGAAACACCCAGCATGTCTTGTCAGGACGTTTTATTGCTTCTTGAATGATGGAGAAGGTTCTTTTATTAAAATCCCTGCATTTCGGAAATGATTATTGAAACGGAAATGTGCATTATGATTGGTTTAGATTTAAGAGTGTCCAGTAGGCTCCAAAACCCTCGTTTTTGTCTTGCACAGTGGGGCCTGTCAACAACAATGGAGGAATTAAAGAAGCACCATAACACAAGTCAGAGGATAAACATTCAGTTGCTTCATATAGAAACTTACTTCTCTTTGAGGGCGGATGTGAAGAGACCTACATGACAGAATTTGCCCTTGTTTAAGTTTTCTAAAAAATGAATTATTTCCCATCTGACAGGCAGCTCTCCGGAGGTGAGAGGCTGCCTCTTAACATGAGCAGGTATCAGTCTTAAAAATGCTCAAAGTAATTGTACCTTTGAAGTTACACACATCACAGATGGCACAGACAATATTGCACCAACTGGTGTAGGTACTTTGCTCCCATCTTTCCTATGCTTCCTTTTTTTTCTTTTCCTTGTGATGAAAACTACATTATTTGTCACAAATGTTTTATTAAAAGAGGCCAACCATCAATCAATCTTGCAATCACTCACGCAATCACATTAATCATTCCTCTACGCCTTATTTGCATCATTTGCTATAGAACATTCGGTCCCCAGGAGAAATGTACTTCACTGCTACTTTCTGGATCTGCATTCTCTTTCAACAGCGAGCTCCTCATATCATGTCGGCAATGTTCACTTGGAGCAATAGTCACAGATAAATGCCATTAGATTTCCCTGGAATTTCAAACAAAGCAGCCTTTCAAGGTTTCCTTTTTCTTTGTGCTTTCTCAACTTTGCTGCAGCTGAAGTTCTTTGTGACCAAAGTGTGATGGTGTAGTTAAATGACATATATTATCATTTTTAAAACTTTTTCAGTCATGTTCACACTCATACTTCACTGTAGTTGCATTCAAATCCATGACCAAAATCAAGAATTATGTGAAAAAGAAGCCTAACAGAGAAAAGGCGAGCAAAAGTTCCTAAAGAGTGATAACACTATGTTTGGAACATGGGCATCAAATCTTAATACAGTGTCCACCAAAGACATAAGTGAGAGAGATTTGAAGCTCAAATGTCTTCTCATAAGGAGGATACTTGGATGTCAGTTTATCCAGTAAAGTGGAGGACCTCAGGCGGAATGTTTTCTGAGAGGAGTAGTTTGGTGATTTAACAAACTAGGACTCAATGAAGTGATTTAAAAGCACTCTGTGTTGAGCCAAGTCTGCCTTTGATTTAGCATGGATTTGAGCATTTTGTCTATCCTTATAATAATTGGAAAATCCAGGTTAAACAATAAAATTTTTTTTTCGGTTTTGATTGGCCTCTCATTATTCTGATTTATTTAAATTTCACAAAGAAATGTCACCAACATTTACGGTGTTATATGCACAAGACACTTGATATTCCCTTGATGATCTGGCAGCTGTCCTAACTATGTTCCAAGCAGTTGGACATAGTTGCATTGTGTACTCTTCACCCCTCTCATGTTTGGGGTTTCGCTTCCATTTAATCAAATATTTCAATCATTAAACCATTTTTTTTTCTTATCAAATAATGATCTAGGCAAAAAAAAAGCGCTTTTGGCAAAAAAAATAAATAAATCTTGGGCAATTGTTTTAGGAAGGTGACAATATCTGGTTTTGAAGCATAGCATAGAGCAGAGGTTTCCACCCATCGTCCTCATGGCCCCGTGTCCTGCATGTTTTAGGTGTTTCCCTGCTGCTGCACACCTGGCTTAAATGAATGGGTGATTAACAGGTTTCTGCAGCAATTGAGGGCATGCTGAGGAGGTAATGTAGTTACTTGAATTAGCTGTGTTTGAGTGGGAAAACATTGAAAACATGCAAGACATTGGGCCCTGAGGACCCGGGGCTGGGAACTATTGACATAAGATAAATAAATTGTGAAGTTACTTGATAACTTGACTAAACAATGGAAAGGTCATATTTATTTCTTGTAAGATCTATGTACAAGATTTTTTTTAGGTTTTCTGGTTCCAAAATGTTTCTATGTTTGTTCATTAATAATTTAGCAAAAGGGAAAGCTTCAGCTTTTATTATTATTGTGTATTATTATCAAGATATTCCAAGCTATACTTGCACAAAAGTTAAATCACAAGGAATCCTTAACTTGTTTTGCACATAAAACAGGGTTTATGTTGTGCTAATTGCAAACAGACAAAGCCCCAAGATAGGATGAGGAAGCTGTTAAAAAAGTTGAGGAAGCTGAGGTTTATAGAAAAGCTGGTCTTCACCACATACTGCCTGCATTACACAAACATCCGAAGTAAAATAAAACAATGAAAGCCTGATAAGCAACAAATAGTAAGATAGCCACAGGCAAAGACATCCCACTGCAAAATACTGAAAATGAGCACAGCATTGCTCAAAGCACCATAAACAGCAAGGTTTTAAGGGGAGAACAGGGACCAGATATCAATCCATGTGTGGCTCTGTAATGAGAAGATGAAACAGATTTATCACAGAGACACAGGAGTTTTTGGGTCTCTGCAGGTATAATGCCGTAAATCATTACCACCTTTCAGAATCACGGCTTGAAGAGGAGCTGTTACAAAATCCCCGCGCTACTGTGTGATTTTCTCAGAGAGAAAATTTATCAGGAAACCATGCGAATGAGAAAGACAGCGAGATTGGCCCTTTCAGCACAGAAAGTAAAGAGGGAAAAAAAAAATCTAACAACGCAAACAAAAAAAAAGCATTGAGATGCTCTTTTTTTGTCTTCCTGTGAGAAACAGACAGCACAGGAAGACAGTGGGTAAAGTCAAGCTTGAGAGGTTACACAAGTTTCCTGCCTTGATTAATAAAGTCTGTCTGGGACTCAGGTCAACACACTGCTCATCTTGGCCTGCTCCAACCTCTCACACATTTAATGCTGTCTGCCAGCTTTCCTGTGTTGACTGACATCCCCCCAACCCCCTTTTAATTGTTTTTCAGATGGTGCTGAGCTCAGGGCTGAATCTGTTAGAAAAATACAAATTCAGTTATTTCCATGGCCTTTTATGTGTCTGGATACAGCGAGTGTTCTACCCAATTCTGACACCTGATATGCTGGCCTAGTGCATCTTTCTGTTTAAAACAGCAGGTAAAAGAATGCATTGCACGACTATTTCGGCGGGCCATTCAGCATAACCAGTGATAACACAATAATAAGGTCATATCAGTATTCATCTGACAGGCCGGAACAGGTTCCAGTGTTGATAGAAATTAGATTAGGCCATCCAAGATTAAGCACATTTACTCAAATACATACTCAGGTACTTTAAGTCTAACCCCACATAATGGGTCCATTCAGCAACTGCATAATGGGGATCATGTTTCAAACTGGATTTAAAAGAATCAAATAAAACATGTCATTTTGATCAAAAAGTAAGAAACACTCACCAAAATGCATCATTAGGACAGCCCTTGCCCACAGTTTAAGACATTAGGGGCGTTTAGCCATAAGGAGTGGTGAACATAATGGGCTGGGCGTGGGTTTATCGGGTTGTCTGCTAACATTTTTATTGCCTTTTTGCTCCATACTTTAGCCATTAAAGAGTTGGAAATGTACAAAAATTGTGTGCCAATTTGCCAGTTATTTGCCCGCTAAATGTTGAAGCACTTTGCTGTCATTTGAGGTGATCAATGCTTAATGAATTAGTCTGTTTTTCACCTCCGTTAAAGGCAGACGTGCTTAGCACCTTCCCAATCCCTCCGAGACCCTGTCTGATGGAAGCCTTCCACCCCTAATTTATGAAAAGTGAGGAGCTAAGCAGTTCATGCGTCTAGAAGTGCTAGCTTTTTGGTAAATTGCTTTTTGTGAATTCACTTGAGTCCAAGACAGAACTCAACCTCGACTTTCATTAAACCCAGAATGAAAGAATGTCTTCAGAAGTGGCGGAAATAAAAAGGAAACAGAGACAGAGAGACTCAAAGATAAATGGCAAGAGCTCAAAGCAATGTTTACATGATGGGGATGAGCGTCCTAATGCAGTGATGACTTCAGAGTGTTTCCACTGATTCCATTTAGCCTATTGAATTAGACTCAGCCGGAGTCAGCACACTGGCCCCTGTGCTCCAGAAACAGACACCCAGGCATCAAAATCCAATTAAATACATTTGTTAAATAATGTAATGATTGCTTGAGCATACTTTTCAGTGGGACTCCATTCATTGTGAGCAATAAAAATGCCATTGTTTTCTGAGCTTTGTGAAAGGTTATGCAGATTGATAGAATTAATTGTCTGGTGGGGAAAAATATCATTAGAACACTCAGATGGCCACAATGGCCCATTTATATTCCCAGTCTGTTAGCGGCCAAACATTTTAATTTGTAACTTGACATGATGATGTGGCTGGCCTGCAGCTCACAGACATAAATACTGCATTGATTAAAATGGACCTCTCCTTCCTCATTCAATTTTGCTGGACATGCAAAAACCAGACAGTGTTCACTTCATCTTTCTATCAATATTAGATTAAAAACTCCTGGCATCAAACAATAATTAGCACATTTACAGTCATCAAACCAAACTTCAAAAGATATAAATGGTGTTCTGTAATTGACTTTGTTCCCAGAGATTCAAACTGAGAACATATATTGGTAAAAACTGGACAGTAATCACAAATCAGATTGTATGACTTAGAAAAGGTTAATATGGCTACCTAAAATGTCATCGTTAAGAATTTCAGGTAAATTTTAGGCAAATTTGGCCTGTCCAAGGAATAAATTTTTACTTCACTTTTGAGTTTTACCTCTTTTATCATGGATGGCATGCATAAGCAATTGACATTAACAGTTACTAAAGTTCTCAGCCTGAAAAGGTCCAAACATAAGCTTCCATGTCTGTGGGCTTACAGACCAGACGCCAACATCTCTTCAGAGGTCTTAGATATGGCTTGAGACTTAATTAGGAAAGAAAAAAAAAAAGCCTCTGGCATCATGAGTAGGGGTACGGGCTATGTTTCCATGGTAACATATTCCAGGGCGCCGAAGCACTTGATCATTAGGCCTAACTGGACATTTGAAGGTGAAAGGTTAGAGGCGCTGCAGTCCAATGGGAGCAACTATAAATCTATCATTACACAGACTCATAAACATAACGCACAGACGCGCAAACATCCCCACCACACACACACACAAGCAGATGCAACATGATTAAGGGTAAACTGACAAATTCAAGAAAAGCTCATGATTCACAGCAATTAAAGAAAAGAAATTCTATTCCTGATCATGGCCAACATGGCCTCTCTCTGGACGTGGCGTACTGTTGGCAACTTCATGCCACACAAATCAACTCATAACGAGCTGTTGACATTAAAAAGAATGTAAGAACATCTCAGTGAAATCACATGTCTTTACTACACCAAAGCTGACAAAATCCATCACTTTGTTGTTGGTTTTTTTTCCAATTTTTGAAACGTATTTAACTAAAAAATTTTAATCACAAGACAGAAAATTGGGAAACCGATGAAATGAGAACATAAATTGGTAAAAATTTATGTTCTCATTTGAAAACATAAGTGTGCAGATTTTCAGTGCAAATAACAGTGAGATTACCATCTTCTGCTATGTTTGTTTTTGGCGTAAGTTAGAGGCAAATTAACAAATATATTTCAAGTAGCACTCTAACGCCTTTAGATGTCATCATTTACAAGTTGTGTTCACCTGCTTAATGTAAAATGAAAAATCACAAAACAACAACACAAAGAATATCTTTAAGTTTCTCTTGTCTTTTGTGAAATTGCCACAATTTTCTAGCTGCTGACACTTTTTTTGGTCTAATTTTGCCTTTGAACGAGACATAACAAAATACTTGTAAGCTGATTTGTATTTTTGATCTTTAAGAATTGAAGTTGGTGCACACCAAACAAGTGATGACAATTTCTACAGCAGTCATATGTATTCTTATCAAACCTTTTCAAATGTGTTTCAAAGCATTTAGATGTCACATGTCCTCACTGTGTGCCCAACACGAAAACAAAAACACAGCTGATGTCAAAGAAGATGATATATGATTGCAGACAGTTAAAATTAGAATTTCAGTTTCACCAATAAACACATTGTGCAAAATATTACAAATGACACCTCAATAATGAGCTGCACTACATTTTACATCATCAACGTGTCACTTTGCAAACCCATTCTTAAGACTGTCCCCTATGCGTAATTTGAATGACAGAGATGTTTGAAAAAGGGAGATGAGGGACTTTCTTAACCAGATCACTCCCGCCTTAAAATGTAAACAATTAGGTATTCGGAGCAGTTAATTTAAACTGAAAGATGACAGGAGTGAGGAAGAGAGACAACAGTGTTGAAAGAGGATGGTCAGTACCAATCATAGATCACATACCATTTCTTATTTTTATGTAAGATAGACAAGAATTGCTTTGTAATTCTTGTCTATCTTAATTGCAACATTTTAATTGCAATTAAAATGTTTTTCTTTTTAATTGAAATTTTAAAGGTGGTGGAGAAAATATGTATTAAGTTCAATCCGATCCCAAGTATGGCTTTGAATTTCAGTTCTTGCTTTTTTAGTTGATCGGTATTATTTGTCACTGATAAAACTTATCACTGGTATGCAGTCTTATAGCAACTAGCTATAAGAGATAGAAGGAAAACACAGAATTTATTTATTCTCAACATTTTACCACTGTCACATCAAAGTACTAAGTTTCTCAAGTAAAATAACCAGCATGCATTAAATAGGTTGCTTATTGATAGAGGAAGTACACCATATAGGCCATAGTCCTCAATGCAGAAGTATGAGGTTTGATTCCCTGCTCCAGGCCCCTTATTGCATATCCTGCGCTTCTGTCTCCACTAGTGTCTCTGTCAAACTACTAATGGAAAAAGACCACAAGTGCCAATGAAATCTTTAATAAAAAGATCTACTTTCAGTTATATTATATGTAAGATGAATTACTATATTAACTACTGTAGATTTTTCAACACAGAGAATAAACCTGCTACTCTTAGCAAAAACTGACTACATGAAAACAACAGGCACAAAAACTAAGTTCATTTTTCTCACACTTAAATATTTTGGATTATCAGATTAATTTTAATACCACATGGATATTAATTTTCATTTGACAGTTCTACTGAGTAAATTCAAGCAGTTTTCCAATGACACTTCTATTTGTAAATGGAAAAAAGCTTTCCAAACCAACCTCGCCTTGTGTGGAAAAATAATTATGGTAAAAGTAAAAAGTGCAGGTTCTGAAATGTACATAAGAACAAAAGGGAAAAGTAAAATATAATTTGCATCTTCAATATAGAAAACAACTTACACAAAATAGGATAGCTATCCCTTTTTGCTCACAACTGGCACTGCCACCAATCTATACTCTGCAAAAGTATTAAATTACAACTACTTTTGGTCTAGTTTATAATGTAAGTATCTTAGTACTTTTGAAGTAATATAAAACTTACTTACAAGTAACTTTTCAGTAATATATAGCAGATAGCTTTAAGTAAATAGTTCCTTCACACTGATGGAAAAAGTCTTAGTTCCACTGGGACATTATTTTACTGGTAACATGGAAAAAGAAGTCTTGTTATAAGTGAAATAATCTGCCAGTGGAACACTTAGATTTGTTTGGAGTCAAAGTTTTCTAAAACATTTACAACTTTTCATACTCATGTCATGTTGGAGATCTTTATTGACTGGTCTGTTGGTGGCAATTTTGTCGCATTTGAATACTCAGCAGGTATAGCAGTACATGGCTATTAAATGGATAAAAAACAAAATACCTAATGTATCTTCTAGAATCTGTTAAAATTAAGACATTAAACTGAGCATATTGAGAAACGCATTTTTATTGGCAAACCACACAGTAACACGAAAATATGCACAAAGTGCCCTTTGGCGTTCAAAGAATAATGTGCCAACCTTAGAGCTATTTGATGTAATCGTTGTCCTTTAAATGTGCAACAAAATTCACTTAAGAAGGAAGGATAAGCACATTATTTATTAATTCATGGGACTGCAGCGTTGTAGCCCTAGATTTGACTTCTAAGTGATGCATTATTTCTTTTTTTTTTAGGATTCTTCTTTGCAAGCTTTATGGGGAATACTAAAACTTATCTTTCTGTTTTATAAAATAAATCAGTTTTGTTGTACTCATCAGAAGTGCCACTTGTATCAATTCTTAATATGCTCTATCGCCTTTTGAGTGCCTTCCCTAACAAGCAATGGGGAATTGCTTGTGGTTATCCCTTAAAGCTTAGTTTTTGAATAATCCACCTGAACAGTATTCTTAAAATTAATACTGTAATCACTCTACAAATGCCTCATTGACTGACTGGGTTCTAAAGACTGCTTAACAGAAATAAAATTAGTAATGAACATACCTCCGGTATTGGCCCAATAATGTGCTTTCAAAAGAATTCACGCAGCATGCTGAACCCATCCAACTTGCCATATTAAGATACACTTTCAGTGAGTGTTTCACTGTTTAGAACATTTGGATCGCTCTCAAAATTATCCACATGCTGAGACCCAGTTTTGAGAGCACAAGCGTACCACAAAATAAAAGATTTGGACTAAAATGCACTTCAGGTAACATTCAATCTACACACCAGAGCATGTTCAATGTTTATAGAAAATAATCTTGGCCCTTAATTGCAAATGTTAAGTCTATGTTAGTTCAGCAAAGGTTATAATTGTTGATTTGCAGTTTTGTTTTTTCCATATGAATAAACTGGACTATAAAGCAGCACAAAAAAACAAAAGAAGAACCAAAATGTAATTCTGGCTCTCGGTCTCTTACTTCCTTCTCTGGTGGCACCTGTATGTGGTTGCTGTGATGAACCTCAGTCACAGAAATGGGTGTAGATTGAACCCCATCACATTCGAGGGTGACTGGATAACAAGTGTGAGATAGTGAAAGAGAGGTGGAGAAAATAACCTCAATTTACACTCATTTTCACATTTCTTTGGCAAATGTTGCAACATATTGGGCTCTGCCTCAGCACAGTCTGTTTTATGTCCAGCTTGTGTGTGTATGTGGGGAATGTGTGGACAATGGGCAGACTCTCCCGGTCTCCTAGTTGTCTTAAACCCCTGTGGTGAGGCTGAATAACACACCTCATCCTAAGCTTCTTTTCTCCTGCTCGCTCATTTTCACACCCACGTTTTCTCTACTTCCAAAAGGCTGAGACAAAAGCAGGCCCGCTGTTAATGCCATTTTGTTTGGTGTGTATGTATGTGTGTTAATGTATGTGTGTGTATATGGATGTCCTGTCTTTCTCCTTCAGAGAACAGTGCATCAATAGGCTTTCTCTAGATGTTACAAAAGCAAGCACCAACAGTCTGTGTTAGTAGGGTCTCAACATCTTTTTTGAACGTCTTAGGCGTACCAAAAAAAAGGTTCTCAATTAAAACAGTGGTTTCCGCTTTGTGCAGTCAATGTTGTGAGAGATGTTTGCAACCCTTTTGTCTTTAGTATTTTTTCATTACAATGTGAAAATAACTAATTGCAATTTTTACCTTTAGTAAATTTGTTTCAACAACAGACCATGTTGTGTCTATAGAAATTATGCAAATTCAGCATCACAAAACAGAAACATGGAATTGATAAGGAACTTAGTTTACACAATGGGTTCTAACAGCTGGAAGTGAAAGGCTTTAGTTTTGATATGTGACTGGTTAGTTGTCCTCTTATGGCCCTTGGAGGTTTCAAGTAATAAAAAACAGACAAGAAACATGACATCTAGGAATGATTTACTATTTAATAACAGCACTCCAGAGATTTTGAGCAAGATTACTTAAAAATTAACGTTTTAAGATAAAATCAAGATTATACTCTGGTTAGCTTAAGTTGGATATTGAACTGGAAGTTTAAAATCAACCTTTGGCTACCGTCAATTTTGTCAACTCTGATAAACAAATATTCACATTCAGTCAAGGTAAACGGGATAATGTCATTCTTCAAGAAGCACTGAAGTAGAAAGTCTGATGAAAGGCAACTTAGACTGAACTATAGAATGTACTGATGGTCTGCCATGTTAGGTGTTCACAGTGTTATCTTGAAAAAAAGGAACTATAGCGAAAAAATGTGTGACCAACATTTCTTTAAAAAAATGGAAGGAAAAAAGCAGACATCATAGAAGGAAAATTTTCTTTGAGCATAGATGGCAAGAAGTCAAAGTGACACTAACTCAAAATAGAGCCTGTATTTTTGGCTATAAATCTCACATCTCTCTCCTCCCTCCATTGTTTACATTTATGTCGCTGATGTCTCTCACCGAAAAGCACGAGGAAAGTAAAAATATGGCTTTTTACAAAGTAAAATGACAAAAATAGTAACGCAAGCAGATTTGGACTAGTAACTTTAGACTTATTATTGGATTGGAAATTATAGTGTGTTAGATTACTTGTTCCTGAAAAAATATTGAACAGCATGTATACAAGGGGGATTTACAGTGCCTGGACACTCTTCCTGCCACTGATTTGTTGTTTCTGACTGGGAGCAGCGCATTTCTGCCAATGGCTGTAGGAGAACTGAGAGATGGAGGAGTTCAATCTTTTCACAGATTATCTGTCTCATGTTATACTGTCACAGCATAGTGATAGTTTTGACAAACATGTAAACATATTTTTGTAAAAGTTAAATATTGCAATTTTAAGACTTTGATATGCCACCCTTTTCATTCATTGAAATAATTCCTTATATTACAGCCAATTTATACAGTGCACATAAAATGATCCATTAGCTTAGCCTTACTTTCAGATTTTGAATTGATTACTGACTTGCTAGTTTAAAACATGTGGCCTCCGAAAACACATGTACTGTATTTTCTTTACTGTATTATTCCTTCTTACGGTTATCTGCCTACTTTTATTGGAGTGATTCATCTGATGAGACCTGGCCATTCCTCACTTCTGACACTGGTTGTTAGCTCGGGCCACGGATGGATATTAGCTGTCTATGTGCAGAAGAGTACATGATTTTATTATTCTTTTAATGAAGAAAACCTAAAAACCTTACAGCCAGATAGTTTAAATAATCTGATCCCAGTGCAAAGGAGCTTTACATGTCCACAACAGCATCATCACAGAAATCCATAAACAAGGTCAAATCACAGTAGCACATTCAAACTTGCATTGTCTTCACAATAACAAAACAACACAATATTATCAATATAAATATTAATCTCTCTCTCTCTTTTTCTCACTTCCTTACTATGAATTAAGGAGGTGAAAAAAAATATATATTTTTTCTTTTATTTACTTTTTGCAGTCACAGGAGCTGACCAGAAAGCAAAAATTTCAATGTCTAAGAAAGGTTCAGATCCCTTTCTAGCACAGAGTAAGCTGCAATCCATGAATGAACCATTCTAGACCACCTATGTAAAATAGGATATTTACATAAATTCAATTCTTTGTGTATTCACAAAAGTCCTCTAATCTTAGATAATGAGTTCCTTTTTTTCTTCTCATCTTTGTGTTTGTTCAACGAGTATTTTTTGAGGTGTCAGAATTTGCTCCCCGCCCCCTGCCCTTCTCGGTAACACATACCCACAGCCCACCTTGTCCCAGACACTCATTGTGCAGTTGTATTAAGTGGTAGGGGGCAAAATAGTAGGGGGATAGGGCATAGAGGGAGAGGTGGTGATGGTGGTGGTAACGGGGTATGGTGGGGTGGGGGCACTTTCTCTTCTGAGGCTGACTTTGAGATTGTTATTATCATTTTCAAAGCATCAAAGCTTTCTCTCTGGCTTTCTCTCACTCTCTCTCCATCCAAGCTTAAAGAGATGAAAGTTTGCCTTTGTTCCATCCCCTGCTACATTACCTCTATGCATTAGGCCTCCTCTTTATCCGTGAAATTACCTTTTAGCTTTCTCATTCAGCGCAGGCAGCCTGCATGCGACGAGATGGCTCGCACTTTTTCACCACATCATAACCCCCCTCCCCGCCCTTGCACACCTCTCTCTCTCTCTCTCCCCCTCTCTCTCTCTTTGCACTAAAAAGATTGTTGCATTTGCAGTTTGATTTTGTCTACACCTCTCCTCTATCTCTATTTCACTGTAGTTCTGCCTCTATCGGTCTCCACTTCATATAAGGTCCATCTGGCCCTTCATTACATGGTTAGTGTTGTTCTTTGATCGTTCTATCTCCAAAGCAAACACAGGGGTCTATGTTGTTCCCCCCATCGCGCAGATGGCTGAAAAATGATGGCAGGCATACTTCTGTTTGTGCCTTTAGAGAACCACTTTTGCAACCTCCTAAAGCACTCTTTGAAGCTAGCAGGAAGCTCTCGAAGAGAAAAAAGTTGCTTGACTGTGATGCGAAAGCAGGTATCTGTCTGTCTGTCTGTCTGTAGCAGGTGATGTGCTTTTACATAGTGCTTGTTTTTCACAAGACTCAGTAAAGTATTCTGAAAGTCTTAACTAAGAGCATTACAAGCTATGAATTGAAAGTGATGTGAAGCTCGGCACCTGCACAAGCAGTGCCAAGTCAATAGATTTAATAAATGTTCCCCTGTCCATAAAATTCTTATATAGGAGGAGCCGTGTGCCCACTTTGCAAAGCAATACAAATGAGTAAAAGTCCTCTCCACGTTTATAAACTCATCTCCAGAGAAGCAGTTACCGGGCATTGTTTGGCCGCAAGACAGCATTAATATACAAATGAGCAAAAGTGTATATACGGAGAGGATGGGAAACACACACAGGCACACGCACACACGCCTACTCTACACAGCTGGAATGGCTCTCTGCAGACTAATGTAATTAATAGCTTTTTATCCATGTAGAATTTGAAATGAAGATGTAAATTGTTCGTTTAACATAGCCATAGGACATGGAGGCTTCTGCTGTCAAAGTCAATTACAGACTCAGCATAGTCCCAGACTTTATGAAAACCTAATCAAGATGTGGTCTGTGTGCATATGCATGCGTGTGTGTGTCTGGTCGCAAAATAAGACATAGGAGTTCAAGTCAGTGCTTGTGCATTTGTGCGCTTAGTCTTAGTGCAAGCTGGATCTTTTACTCTGACTCTGGGCAATGACACAGATAAAAATTATGATAAAACCAAATCTAATCACGAGAAAATGAATCTAAGCCTTTTTTTAGCTGCTGTAAGTCAAAATGTTTTTTGACTTTTTTTTTACCATTTTTGTCAAGCTGGTATAGTGATTATATTGAAAAGTTTCTGCCATTAGGAGAAAAGACAACATTAAAGCTACGCTATGTAATTTTTATACAGAATGTTTTTTTTTGTTTGTTTGTTTTTTGCATATTTTTAAAACTGTCACAATGTGACAATATATTACGAGACAGATAATCTGAAAATATAGCTCTCTCCCACCTTCTCCCAGAGCTATTTTAACTATCTGAAGAGATGAACCAGGAAAACAACCAGTCAGAGTCAGGAGGACTTGACCCTGTCACTCAACGTCATGTACTTTATGCTCAAGGTGCTAATGGCAGAGAAACAACTTACTATGAGGGCCGTTTAGGAAACAAAATCTATGTTTTGTCTCTCACACACTACTAAAAACTTACACACACACACACAAAATACTACAATTGCACATACACACTAATAAAATATCGCACACGCATACAATCTTTCTCTCACTCGCATACACAAAATACAAAAATTGCGCATATACACTACAAAATTATCACAAATGCATACAATTTTTCTCTCTCACACACACAAAATATTACAATTGTGCATACACACTAATAAAATATCACACACGCATACAATTTTTTTTCTCACACACATACATAAAAGACTAAGATCGTACAATTAAACTAATAAAATATAGACTCGTTTTTTGTATGTGAGAGACATTTTTTGTATGTGTGAGAGTTGTCACGGAAGAGGCGGGGCATGATTTGGAGATCAGATCGCGCATGCGTTGATACCACAGTGACGTCAGCTTCAAATTGGATATTGGAGCTACAGGGTGTAAGTGGCAATTAGCTCAAGGTTAATCCGATTTATGAACGCTAATTTCGGCCAGCCATTCTCTGCCGCTCCTTCCTCAAGCGCTCGGAGGATTTTTGTCTGAGAGACAAAACATAGTTTTTGTCCTAAACGGCCCCTCATAACTTACTGTTACAGACATAAACACTTATCCGCCGTCATCAGTGGCTATGCTAACTAGCCTGAGCATTCACAACAGGATCTGTTGACGGGAAAAGACTGTAGCGGTAGCAGAGAGCGAGGCGGGGGGAGGAGTGACATTGTGATTGACAAGAGCTAAGACCCGCCTCCAGGCTCTGATTGGTTGTTTCTAGTTAGAACTGGAAGAAAGCAAAGGAGTTCGATTTTATTACATATTATGTGTCTCATACCATTCCAAATATATATTTTTTTATTTATAAAAGTTACATACAATTTTTACATTTCCTGGAGTTACTGTATTTGTTCATAGTACATCCTAACGAACAACTTATTCATAGAGAACAACTTTTGATCATAATGTAGTCCAGTTTTGACTTATTTCACAACACACTCCATATTCTCGTTTAAGGAGAAATAAAATCATCACCATAGTCATGGTCAAAACAAAGTGCAGCTCATATGTTTGTACAACTCAGTTGTATAAACATATGAACATCTGGAATTTAGCTGATCTAAATCTAAGACCTTAAAAATATAGCAGATGTTAGTTTGTTTCTGGTTACTCTGCTCTGCTGAAAAAAAAATACTGTAATCTGTAAGGAGAAGGACTTACACTATTATTCAAAGTGCTTATGCTTTGTTTTTTAATCATATTATACATGAAATAACAAATGGTATCACCTATTTTCGACAGAGCCACGCAACAGGCTTTATGGTATCAGTACAGCTCATATAACATTCAGTCAGTCAAAGAATATATTACAGAAGTTTGATGCAATTGTTATGCTTTCTGTGAGGCATTTGAGACTATCTATCTAGCAAGTCACTTCCACTTTGTTTCTGCGCTTATTGAACTTTCCATTAACTTTGGTATATTTACAAATAATCCATGGCTTTGACTTTTATTATTTTTATTTCTTTTATTTTTATTATAATGATCATTAATGTTGCTGAAGCTAACAAAAAAATTTACAAAAACTTCTAGATGCTTTCTTTCCACCCAGTTCCATTTGAGCTGTGTTCAAGCGGCAATGCAAAGCTTTTCACTTTTTCATAGGGCTACAATCTACGCCATAAGTGTTTTTAAATGATTGTCTTCTCTTCTCTGGCAAACTTTTCAGAAGCTCCAAACATTTGTCCAAATGTATGTAATCCTGTGTAAAATTTAATCTCTTGCTTTAAATTGAGAACTCTATCCCTTTGTTTCTTGACAGATTGATTTACCAATGATATGCTCATGAGTTTTTTCAAGTCAGACTGATCGGCCCTGTTCTGAAATGAAATCTCTCTACAATAAATTCTACATTAAAATGATTAATATGATGTTTCTTGGCAGCATGCTCGAGTAAAATGAATTGACATAAACTTTCAAATTCATCTGTTCAGCTGTTAGGCTTGTATGATTAAAAAACAATCACAGCTGATTATATTACATTTATACAAAATTCCAATATTTTTTCTCATGCGCCCCTGTGCAGATTTGTTTTTTTTTTGGTCCCAAAATAATTTTGATTAAAAAAATATATATATACACCTGGGTAAGTAAAAAAACTGCTTTCAAATAGTTATTTAGTTGAATAAAGAAAACAGTTCAGCAAACCAAGGTTCATCCCCTGTTTTCTCTATTTGTACACAATGGCTCAAGTTGTTTTTAAAGTGTTTTTTTTTTAAGTTGTGCTAATTTTTTACAATTACACTGATAATAATTCTTCAAAGTAAAAGCATTTCCTATTTGCATCGCTATCCATGTGTTAATAAGCTGAAGGATTATTTGAGGTCAGACCTTACAATCAATCAGTGATTTAGGCAGACTATTCAGCTGATGCGTGAATGTTAATTTCAGTCACTAAAGACTTTACACCTGACTTGGACTTGCAGGGAAAGATTTAAAACTTGATTTGGACAAGCCCCATAAATATTTGAGAGATAATTTAAACTTGTACAACATAAATTGTAAATTTAAGACCTTTTGCATATAAATAAATGTAATGCAGCAATCACTGATTTTATGAAAGTTCTTGCGCAGACAACTACAAAGTAACATCTCCCTTTTTGGGCATTTAATCTGACAAATATCTTAAAAGACTTACCTGTCAGCATTTTTGCACAACTTTCTGTTTACCAAAACATCACTTTTTCACTCTGAAAGTCAGAAACCAGCAGTAAGAAATCTTGTCAAACTTTTTAATACAACTTGTCACGCCAGTGGACAAGTGACACAAATTCTGTTGACAGACTTCAAATACCCAAATGAGCTCAGTGAAGTAAGCCAGCCGGGCGGAGGTTTGCTTGTGTGGAAAGTCATTTATAAACGCCAAGGGTAGCCATTCATGCTCAATGATTTAGGACTTTCAAAACACATTTCTGGCTCATTTGAATAATAATGGTCATAAAAAAACACTGCCTGAGGCGCAGCAAGCATACATCAAGCAACAACAAATGCCCACTGAAGTTGTCGAAAGGCCTACAAACATGAAAACAATTAGGACATACAACTTAATTTGCAAAGGGTATATTTCTCAGCTAGACTTTGCTCATTCTAATGAGTTTGAAAGCAGTTAGTGTCCGGAAGTTTGTGGTGCTGCTGATTGACTGTCACAGGCGCTTAGTGTGTCCTGTACAGTATAACCTCGGTGTGTAGATATTCAAACTTTAGCCTGTTTACACATACACACACTACATATTTTGTTTTCTCTTTTTATGTCAAGACATAATCACACTAGGTACCCGATGATAAGGCATTCAAGCACCCACATGCACGGACTCCCTCAAAGATGAATCAAACAAACCTATCCACTTCAAACAGATGACCCCGTGATTGCCTTACATCAAAACTAGCATGCAATTAGGGCTGAGTAGTGTTCATCAGCCTGGCCTTGCTTTGACCAGAGGCTTTTCATTGTCCAACGCACTTGGCAGCAAACATCAGAAAGAGATTCAAAGATGAGAGAAATTACATTGTACCAGCATGTTTAACAAAATACACCTTTAACCCCTGAATAAAAAGCCATTTTGATTTTAATATAGTCTTTCTACACCAGTTGGCTTTGATATTTCAGATGTGAACCTTTGTGATTTGCACTGAAGAAGCAGTAAATATATTTTATAGCTTTGGGAACAGAAAACTAAATGCAATGTCCCATGAGGCAAATGCCAGATTGTTTTCTCTTACAGTTGGTTATCAGGGTTTCAACTTTGTTATGTTCCACTATTGTAGTTTCTTCATATTTAACTTCACCTTATCTCCTCTGGTATATCCTCTCTTCTTTCCCCAACTCTGGTCAACTGGAACTGTTCTTAAATATGCTCCAAGCCAGTTTATCAACAAGTCTTATCAAAACAAACTGTAAACTTCCTAGCGTTAGCTTAGAACTTCAGCAACATGGTCTGAATGAAAACATGATCAGGAGATGTGAGTTTATTGAAGTCTAACATGTATCCTGCTTATTAGAGATGTAATAAGGTGAGATTAACAACAAAAATCACACTTAGCAATTAAAGTAGTCTGATCAAATCTAAGTTACCCACTTCACTTGCAAATAGACACATTGCACTGCTAAAAAATGCCCTGTCAGCTGAACAGTCAACAGCTGTTAGATCTGCTGTTTTTTAACAGCATACTGTAGATAGATTAATCTCACTTTAACTAAGTTAATATTCTGGCATGCACACAGGTTAAATTAATCCAAGTTACATTTCTGTACTTAACCTAAACCTTGACTTATTTTTTATATTTTTTCAGATAGTTTTTGGGTTTGTTTTTGCCTTAGATTAGTAGTGCACATTTTTGGTAACACAGTTTGCAGACTAAAAAACTAACAAATAAAAGAAATCAACAAACCCCATCATGCAGCACAGTTGCTTGAACCGTTGCATGACATGAGTCACATCATGATTGTTATTGGTGTGGATGGATTGCACTCTGACTGCTAAGCTAATGCGGATGACAGCGTCCCGGGCCACCTCTGAAATCGGTTTGAAGAGAGCCATCCACAATGCGCATCTAACAGCTGTGACTAGTGCTGCCCAGACTGAGTCAGATCACATGAAACACAATTTTGTAATTTGGTTGTGAATGGGGTCATAGTCAGAACTTTATAGCTTTCTAACCCTGACACTTTCCTTCCCTAACCCCTGTTAACTTTGCATTTCACCATATTTATGCTCACTGGCAGAAACTCCTGTTAGGATATAGATATGGTTTTAGTTATAATACTGAAATGATTACAGGCATTGTAAGGACAGGTAAGTAATTGTTTAAGAACAGATATTAATCAGTTTAAAAAATAGTGATGGAGGACTGCTAATCAGAGATGTTTAAGGAGAACAACGAGAGGTAATTATTTAGTTATCATCTTACCAACAACAAAATTGGACTCAGAGGTCTCTTGGAAAACTTTAGTGCTTGCTGTGGCTTGGGTTTGGTGTAACTGTTATAAAAAAATTCAAAGACCATATATACATGCATAACAAAGTTAAAGTTTAACAGAACAATCAGCAACAATATCATACATGGAATTGCAGGCATTTATACCCTTTAATAACTCAGTAATCCACATGTTAAGGTTATGCATTTTTATAGGTAACTAGTCGTAGCTAGAAGCTACAGCTGCACTTCTAAGCTCTCGAATTGGCCATCTGCTGCCAAACTTCTCTCTCGATGTGGAGATGGCCACAATCAGCTGTTGACTGTAGCTTCAGTGAACCCATACAGCCTTGGGATCCAAACCTCCCTCCCATGAAGAAAAGAGCTCGAACAATGTGCTGCCTCCCTAATATCACCCTCTCTGAAGGCACGTCAAAAGAAACAGTTTTACCTTACTCCTGGGAAGATAAAGATCCCATTACATGACAGATTTTTCTTTCTTTCTGAAAGAAAAATCTTTCTTTTTTTAAAGTCTAGAAAGAAAGATTTTTCTTTCTTTCTTTCTTTCTGAAAGAAAGAAAGAAAAATCTGGTTCCTGCTGCTGGAACCAGAGGTTGTTGAATCAATAGTTATCATACCAGCATTAAGTCAGTTTCTGTCCTTTATGCCTGGATTGAGAACATTCTTCAACAAAACTCTGAAACGGCTCTATTTATGCAGAGGATAATATGGGTGCACACAGATGGACTCCAAAGACAGTTGGTTAACCTTGATTTCATTTAGGATTTTTCTGTGACTATCACAGAAACAATTACAATAGAAGGGATCAACCTAAGTCAATGTAATTGTGTGAATACTAACTTAATTTACATTGACAGTATGATAGCATAATAAAGAAACCAAATTATCTAAGAATTGAAGAAACTTATCCGAGCAGGTCTGGTTTCCATTGCCTGTTTGTCAGATAGATGCTGCACCATTCTATAAAAAAAGAAATAGATTCCAAAGTGACTTTTTTCTTTATTTGCTTGTCACACTTTGGCCTCATGGATTGTCTTTTATCATCTTTGTATTTGTAGATGGCAACATCACACATTGTCTCCACTGGAGACCATGTTCCTGCATTCAGTTCATACATGCATCCACATATGAAATAACATCAAGAGGACAATACCCACTGCAGCCTAGGTGGAAGTGACATAAACAAGCACTCACAACTCACTGACTTAAAAAGCTATGAGCAAACAATGCAAAGTGAAAGGATATTAATATTTAAATAGATCATTTGCAAGATTGGTATAATTAGCGCCTCATATTCATGTATTCACTTCGGGGATATCACATCGAGACATGTCTCTTTATTCAAATAGGATACAACATGTCATGGGGTGCCTATATGCAAATGCACATATGCCACTAATTACACATTGCCTGTCACAAAGAGGGAGAGGCTTTCAGCAAAAATGTTCAAAGTTTTTTATGAACTGTTCAACCAGGCTGCTCACGCTGCTCAGGTCTAATTAAAACATGCATGTCCCCAAGGCCTTATCAAAGCACTGCAGAAATATGTACATCTCAAACAGAGAAGAATTAGCTATATAAAGGACCTCCCTGGTGCTTTTGTCCTACTCATATTCCTGGCTCCACTAACAAACTTTATTTCTGATTGATTCCCAAAGTCCACCTCAGGGATTTGAGAATATTTTGACCTGAGGCAGGGGACTTTTATTTTGACATCTTCTCCCCCGGCACAATCACAGATTTGATACCGCACTTGACATCAGCGGAATTCAAGGCAGTTGTGATCCGTATTGTTATTTTAATGAGGTGGAAATGAAATGTAAAACTTTCAGGAAGTGTTTTCTAATTAGTCAAATGATATGGCAAGTACGAAATGCCAGCTGACAAACCATACATTGTGTAGTGCACAGCTATGATAACAGGTTTTATTTTAAGGCATCAAAAAAAAGCGCTGTACTTATTATAAGGTTGCCAGAAGTTTTGACTGACGCTCTACAAAAGGCAATTCCATCACACTTGTAGTTATTTTTACACAAATATGGCACTATGACTTAATTATGAATATCCATGAGTTATATTTTTGGCCAAAGATTTTAAAATGAGTCCATGTCTAACATTAGATAACATGTTAAACTGCATCTTACACAATTCCTAGATAAAAAAAACTCACAGCTGCAGCAAATATTTCTACACATTGATAATACGTATACCTTAATTCTAGTTATGGTTCGCAAAATAAAAGGTGGGACTTGACCATAATTAGTGTAGGTTGTCAATATAGGGTAATTATGATTATTATTAATATCGGTAGCAGTAGTATGTTAAATTTTATTGCCTTTCTGCAGTGAAACCTTCAGATTTCTTTCCACAACCATTAGATCTAAAGCTCTCAAATGGCAAGTTAATTTGAACTAGAAGAACACGAGCCTCACACTGTTTCCTCATCTCACATAATGCTGTGCAAGTAAAAGCATATGTTTAAAATAAAGGTGTCCAAATTCTTTGTTTGAATATATGATTCATATCTGGGCAAACAAATATGACTTTTCAGTGTAAAATCACCAATAATTAATCACAAATTGTACCACAAAAACAAAAGACCAGACAAAGGGAGTTTTTGTTCTGGGCTTCAGATGGGGCTTTTCCTAGCTCATCTGCTTCGGTGCTTGCAAAAGGCGTCACTTGTTTGAAATAAAGTTGACCACTAAGAAGAAAATGACTCATTGATTGTGTGTTCTAATACCACCATATTTCCTTTCATTGCCCACTAACTGGCTAAAACAATGGCCAGTCAGTCTGAATAATTAGACTCACTGAGTATCATTAAGCAGTGACTGCTAAATGGAATGAGAAATAAAAAATGTACAGCCCTGTGTACAACCCAACTTCTGCGAAAGCAAAAGGTTGAATAGTTCAAAATGTCTCTTTGTAGCCACTCAGAAAGGAGAACTAAAAGTTCACTGCTCAATTCGTCATCCAAAATAAATATAATGCCAAGCCAGGCAAGTACTGCATTAATCAGAGAATCATCCAAACATTTCTTTGGAGAAGCTGCAGATATCCACAGTTCAACTGAAGAATCTGTTTACAAGTTGACATGCAAAATTCTGTGTGTGGCAGAAAAGTTACTCTGCACATCACCCTCAACCTACCATCCCCACAGTCAAGAATAGTAATAATATTTTGTGGAGCTGGTCAAAGACTTGAGACCGAGTGTCTAGCTTTCCATAAAAGTCTGTTACTATTAATTGTGTTTGCTTATTATTAGCTTTCTTTGTGTTATGATCTTGTGACAATTTTGTTAGCGACCATTGCTGGATAAACCTTAAAATCAGTCCATCCATTATTACTTCCATAAAGAGTGGGCTGCTGTATGACGTCAGTGGTCTTCTTCTAGGCATGCCGGTTGCTTTGGAGATACAAACCGTTCACTCAGAAACAAAAAGTTGGAACTGACCGTCAACATCTGCTGTGTGAACATAGCCCTGGTCATAGACTAAAATTTTTAAAAACGATTTGCATTTTTCTTTCAAAATTATGCCAATAACAATCAAAATTCCACTAAAATACGTTGTCAGGCTCTTGGGTGGTTTTGGTTTCCTAATCTTTGTTGTTTTTTTTTTCATTGTGATCTACCTTAGTCCTGTCTTTTAGTTTGATCAATCTTTTATTATTGAGGATAGATCTGTTGTGCTTATTTATTAATTATTCATTTAGATTTATGTTCTGCCTGTTCCACAGTTTATTTACTCCTCCTTGATTGTCTGTACTATCTCTCTCTCTCTCTCTCCCTCCCTCAGACTGCCTTCTGCTCTCCCTTCACAGCTGCACCCTGTTTATAAATAGTGCAGATTCTTTGTCTATTATCAAACTTCCAGTATTTAGCCATCTCTTCTTCACTCACACCTCGCTGGTGTCTTCCATTACAATAATGCTACGGAACATCAAATCATCTAATTTCTTGCTAAATCAAGAGCATGTTTAGCAAGTGCACTTGTCAAAAGTAACTGAGAAATATATTTGCATTTTCTTCTGCTGCTTTTAAGTTCCCAAGATATGTGTTAATGTTAACAAATTGTTGCATTTTTATACATTGAAACAAAGGCTTCTTCAACTATTTTGTAGAGCTTATAGATGTCCAAAAGGCTGTCTGTTAAAGGAATATGTATTCAGCTCAAATCAAAGTGCTGCTGCACTAATCTCTCTATATTAAGGATGTCACTTTTTCAAATCTTTTTGCAATTGCAGTTTAATGTCCTTAACCACTCCTATCTGCAGGGCTGGTGATCTTCAGCAAGCGTGCATACACAGAGTCGCTAACTGTTTCATCACATACATCCATGATGTGCAGGTATCCCACTGAAGAAGTCAGTCATGTGTGTCTTTCAAATACCAGCTGAGAAAGCTCTTGATTAAGATGGGAAGTCATGTGTGTAAAATTCACACTTTCTCTCTTACCACCACCATTTTTAGTGGAAAGGTATCCCAAGTCTCTGTGTAAAGCACACATATATCTAAACTCTAATTAAGTGAAGAAGTGGTAAATAGTGATATGAAATTAATTACATGCTGACAACTGAATTCCTTTGTAGATTTTAAAGTGAGCTCATTTCTAATTCCAAGCTAATGTAATTAGATCCAGAACTGTTTTGCCTCATCTTTCCTATGAAAGGCAAATTATTTACACTTTATTTGTTTTTGATGATACATTCCTAAAATAAAGATCCAGAAATGTTTTGAGCAGCAGGTAAAATGGATTTATGTATAGTTTTGCTGTATTTTCTGAGGTCTATTTCATCCTATTTTGCTGACCTGATTCAACTTAATTTACTCGTACATAATTAAAATCACACAGCTGTACCTTTTATTTCCACTTGGGAAGTTGTATGTTTTCTATGGACAGAATTCTCTATGCCATATCCTCTAAGTCTATGACTTAGAGGATATGCTATAAACTCACAGGAACCAGAGTTGGAGAAACGGTGGAGTACAGCAGGGAATGACAAAATCTTGGAGACCTAAACAGTGGGATCTGGGATTACTGAAAAAGGAGCAGGTGAATGATTAGAAACAGGGACCGTGTGCAGCTGTGAGGGAACGTAACTGAAGTTGAGCTGAAGAAATGGGGGGAAAAAAGAGAGATGAGAAAGCTGCCGCTGCAGACATTGCAACCACACTTTACTACAGACTGCTGTAAGACTAAAGATTCAATGTGTGACACAGGAGATGTCACACACGTGCTGGAGACACGAGGGCTCAGGACCAGGAGCAGGCCTGGGCTGTGGATGAAACCTAAGAGACCTGGAGTGGATTTATCTCAGTGACAGCGACATCTTCAGCGAGGAGAGAAAAAGAAGCAGCAGTAACCACCAAGACAGGTGTGTGGTGGTGGAGGAGGTTTGATCTGTGGCACAAGAGGCGTGGTTGCTAGAGCTGGTGATGATTGAGATCAAGGGACAAATATTTCTGCCAGTCACAAACAGGGGCTACCCCCACCCCCCATTTCTCCATCCCACTCCTAAGGTTAGTTGCCACATTTAATCTGCATAATGAACTTTGAATGATAAAGATCTGCTGGTATACCTAACTGATGCAATAACTCTGAATCATTTATAACGTCTGTCTACTTGGTCCATGTCATAATTTGGGATTCTTTTTTAAAGAACCTAAAGGCAGACAGGAGTCTGGAAGTAGCATGGTGAACATACTTTTATTAATAAAAAAAGACAAACTTACAGGTAGTGCACAAAGAGATTAGGACTAGGAAGTGGTCTGCATAACAGAAGGCACCAGTAAAGAGCAGTTAAAACCGTGAGAGCTTAGACACCGGGGTATGGGTGGGAAATGGCATTGGATCTAGGTGAGCTTAATCTGGGCATGTGCAACAGCTGCAGGAGGAGAATCCTGAGTAGGAAACTAAAGAAAGAATAACACTATAAGGCTAATACTAATTAGCCTTTTAAAATAATCTTAAAATGAGCTATCAGAACACACAAAGAAAGGGACTAATAACGCTTTACCTTTAAAACATAAACATGTTGCTTTGCCTGACTGCATGCAATGTTGCTTGACAGCTTTTAGAACTGGGTTTTGTATATAAGCTTATCTTAATGAATGAAATATTTATTTTGTCTTTGTTTTTATTTTTACCTCATTCTGCAAGGTTTTTGTGGGACAGAATGATCCAACAGTAAAAATACTTGGAATTAGTTGAGGTTGTTTATGAGTTTTTGAACAAGATAGACCAACATTTAAATAAAGGTTTGAATCATGTTGGAGCTGCTTGTAGCATTTGGCCTGAATCGAGGATTGAGTTTATACAATGCAGTGTATGAGCTACAGAGGAAAGCACTGCAGAAGCACACCTGGTGGGGAAAAACCTCATGAGCAAAGGACTCACCTCAATACAACCTTGATGTTGTTTCAAGTAAGAAGATATGTGCAATATAAAATGAACAATGTATCTTATTACTATTGAAAAGAGCTAAGACAAAGCTTTAGATCAGCTCTCTGAGGTTTTTCAGATAGTAGACTTTAGTGATTGTGGGGAAACCTCAAACTCTGCTTTCATTTTGGAACATAGAGGTCTTTGCCAAAAGGGGTGTTCAGAAAATGCTCTGTACAAAAGCAGGTGCCGCATATTAAAAATAAACTCTTAAACTTACACTTTTAGCTGTAATTGTATTTAAAAATAGTAACTGGAATGCTGAGTTAAAACAAGGCATGTTAAAAAAAAAAAAAAACTGGTAACTTTCCGACTCATTGTCACAACACTGCTGACTGCATATCAGTTTTCAATACACTAGCTCTTTGAATTTCTCAGGGAAAAACTAAAATATTACCTGTTTGAAAATGCAGATTTTTTTTCTTAGTGTATTCATAGTTTCATGACATAAAAAAATAGATTTTTAATTTTTTTTATAATTTGGTTATTAAATTTTAGCTATTAAACTGGAAACTTGAGATCTATAAGCAAAATGCAGCATTTCACACTGGCAAAAGAGTCAAGTTTCTGGATTCTGAAAGAAACTATTTGCAATTTGCAAATGTATGGACATTTTTACACATCATACTCACTGTATATGATAACTAGGAAATGGAAGGCCTTAAAATGACACATTTTGCAGCATAGCTGGTGAAGGTTATATGTTTTGATTTTGCTTGATGGTGTTCTATGTATGTCAACAATGTGGGCAAAGAAGTGGAAATTCCATGAACAATCCAGGGCCATAACATAAAGGCAGAAATTTTCTCTTGAAAAACATCTACTATACTATTAAAATACAAGCTCAAAAACCCCAAACGCCACAAAATAAAGACTTTTGGGAGACCTTAGATTTAAAAAAAACCCTACACACTGGACTCAACCAGTTTGTACTAAATTGGGAGTGTGCATGTTTTTATCGAGTGCCAGTCTCATGAGGTCACCACTGCTTGGCACCGTTTGATTTAACTTGAACAGTAAAAGTAAGAAGCAAAAACATTTCCCTGTTCTGTTTGAGTGAAAATGTGAAGAGGCTTAGTTAAAGCAACCGCAGCGAAGGCATTTCAACCTTCCTCGACTTTGATTCCATGCCTCTTAGTGTATAAATAAGGGCAGCATTCATGCACCTTTACTGCAGTTTGATATGGCCTCTCATTGTGCAAAACATAGCCCACCTACATGCTACAATTTGCAGTGCATTTATTAATATTGACCAAGGTCCACGGGCCGCCTACATTCTAAGATAGCGAACAAAGATTTCTGCTGTGCTTCTCTCCAGGATTCATCCTGTCCTTTGGATTGAAGTGCTTTAGTGTCTATAGCAAACCAATGAAGACATTAGATGAGCATAAACGTATGAATTCTCTCAATGCAGATGGAGCTATCTGAAATCATGGCTCTAAGATTCAGTCCTCTGCCTCCTTCACTATTCTCTCCTTTTCTCCCTCGTCCCTTCTTTCTCAATTGTGTCCCTCGCCTCTGGCAAATGGGAGTCATTTGTTTGTGTGAACTTCCCATAACCCAGAGTGTGCAGGACACTTATCATTCAGAGTGGGGCTGCATCGTGCGGAGTTGTAATACCTCTTCTCTTCTTCTCTCTCCCCTCTCTTTTCTTCCATTTTTTTTCACCCCTTTCACGCCAGCTCGCTATGTCTGTTCCAGTTGACTTTCACCATGGTTCATCATATATGAGTCTCCATATTTCTCAATTTTTTTCACTCCCCTCCAGAACCCTGCAACCCCGTCCCCTTTTCTACAGGGTGGTACATCCCCCACCCTTCTGTCTCTCCCTTTTTGCTCTGCAATCTCATTCCCTGTGTAATCTTGGGGTACACAGGACCATTTTATTATTGCTCGACTCGTCTTATCATCCACACTGTCATCTCCTCTGTCTCATGTCCTTTTCATATTCCTTTATTCTAACAAGTCTGCATCTCAGAACCTATCAGTGGTCCACCCCTTTTCATTTCCCTAATGTAACCCAGTAAAGACACACACACACCCACACGCAAACTCACCCTCTATGCCACTAACCCCTAATTTCATTGCTCTAACCTGCTCCCCATCAACATAATGCAGAGTGCACCTTAGTTCCCCGCATCTATGTAAATGACTGTGGATGCATGTGTGTAGCCAGCTGTTTAGTAAGCAGTTTTTACCTTTACCTATCTGTATGGATTATCTCTGCACGTAAAATAAGTGGAAGCAAGACAACTTAAAAAGGGAACAAGGTTGCAAAAAAGGAAAACAGACAGAATGGTGTGACGGGAGACAGAGGAAGAGGGGGAAAAAAGTGATTTTAAGGAGGGAAAGCTGTCATTGAAGGCTGAAGTGAACCCTCAACCCTGCCGCTTGCTTTAATCCCTCATTTATGTGAACTCAGCTTTGGAAATGAAGCTGTCGCCGTATTTTCCTTCCTTCGCCCGTCTGTGGTATAATCAGAAACCACACATTCATTCAAGCCATACGAAGTCGCAGGACAGAGACACAGAAAATCACTCGGGAGAGGTTTGAAATTCACTCCAAGAGTTGGAGGCAGAGATTCATACCGTCTCACCTTGTCTCCTGGAGGGGGAATCATTGGATATGTTGGAGACATAGGGGGAATTATGGGTAAATGCAGTGGCAAGGAGTGACAGTCTGCGATCTCTGGCTGTAATCTGGGGTTGCTGTCACATGCCATTCACTTCAGACTGTCTCAATGTTGTGCTGTTTGTTGCAACACTGACTGGCTTGCTGTCTTTTTAAAATAATTTACATGAAATTAACCCAGAGTTAACATTAACAATTTCTAGAAATGTTTTTTTTTTTTTCTAGTAATTATGGTGCTTTAATTTTAAATTGATCAATAAATTGTCATTTAAATGACAACCATTTTTTTGCCTTTTATTGTTTAGTTAGTTTATTTTATGTTGCATATTATACTGTCTAACAACTGCAGTAAAACACATGATGCAAACTTATTTTTTTAAGAATATTTATTTATATATTTATTAGGTCAAAGTTGATTGACAAAGGACATAAAAGCCATTAGTGTCATTTTCTAAAGCTACTGTAGACATATACTGCCATCTAGTGTTTTGAGAGCAAAAAAAAACTTGATAGACATTTATTTAAAATAGGATGTATTCAGAAATAGAAATAAATTCTTTTCAGGTCACATTTTGCAAACTGAATATTGTGTATAATTAGATTATATAAGGAACTGCTATGCTAAACACAGGTACACACACATGGACACACAATTTTCACTAAGTGAGAATTCAATGATAATGTCAGTTATAGCATTACTAGTAAAAGTTGATTGTACTTGATCTTTCTTTTTTAACCAGAGGGGTTCAAGTTAGATTCATCCTAAGATGAAAAAGAGTCTTAAGATGTTTGTAGATGGAAAAACTAAATCGATACCATTTCCACCCTTTAGCCAGATGTAAACCGGGATGATCACAGTTCATAAACCTCACTTATGGACAACTGAAAAACATTAAATAAGATACTTCATATTCCTGTCCATCCTTTGTTCCTTTATCCCTCTATCTTCCCCCCTTGTCATCCTCCTCAGGTGAAGCAAGCATCATACTGGTGTGTAATAGCATGCTGTCAGTGTGGGCCGCGGTGAGGTGTGTGGAGGAGAGTGGCGCGTCTCAGATGAGATATGTGACTGGCATGCTAACACTCAGTTTTATCTAAGGGAAAGGAGAGAGACAGGGCCCCCACATTTCCTCAGTATAGGCCTTTGATTAAAGCTCACTGGGTACACACACATGGACACACTTCCAAACGCATACATGTGAGTGTACGCACACGCGGGTGCTCAGATTATAAATAAATTGCAGGTAGGAGCATGCACACGTACTGTATATGCACCTACACACATCTCCCTGTCGTAGGTGGTGTTGTTTTGACCTAAGCCAGGTAGCTTGTCCATTATGGAGTTGATAGAAGGATTTGGCCATGTTGATTCTAGACAACATCATATCCTCTGCCATAAATACCCTGATTTTTTATTTATTTATTTATTTATTTTTTTGCCAGTGACTCACACAGCAATATACACAGCATAAGAGCTCTCAGCTTTATCCTTCGATCTCTTCCGCTGCAAGCAAAACCTCGCACATACACGTAAATCCAAAGAAAATGACAGGACATGATTGTGGGGCGATAGATGTAAACAAAATCAAAGATTTTAAACATACTGTCGGCTGGTTCCAGCATCAATTACCATTTTGTGTCCTAGTTTGGTTTCAGTGCTTGTCACCAAGTGTGTTTTCTCTGATGGACAGAAGAAAAATACCGTTTGATTTGAGATGAACAGCATCATCTGGCAGTGAGGTCTCAACAGCACACCAATAAAGCTTTGTATATAAAGTCTATATCCAGAACCAATGGAGCTATGGCGGAGTGTGATGGCTTCCATGAGAGAAGTTAATAGACAAACCATGCAGCATATTACACCATGTGAGGAAAGGATTTTGAAATACTTTTTGTCAATTTGTCATCATCTTCCTGTTGTGATTGTTTTTTTCATTCAAAATCAAATACCTTAAAAGGGGGAGCAGTTTAAATAAGATTGATAGTATAGTTTTTCTATACACATATATGTGTATTCCTTTTCCTTATGTACATCTGGCCCACAACGTCCTAGATCATCCTCTTTGCTTAACATTGGGTGCTTTCCAAAGGTGCCACTGCGTGTTATTTTTCACCAACACTGGTCTTTGGAGCTTTTGTTTTATCTCCCTTACCATCCTGTTCACTGTGTGTGAGAGCAAGATAAATATGGGTCTCCATCCTGTCTTGTTTGTCATAGTTTCTCTACAAACCGACCAATGGCAAGTTGAGTAACAGGGAATGCTACATCACAACACAATGTTCTGCTCTACCCTACAAACCTTTAATGTAGACCTCCAAAAAATTCCAATCAATTCCTTCAGATGACTTACACCTTCTTGGACACTCAATGTGGAACTATCACAATATCTGGCATATCGTTATAGAATATCAACTTCTGCTGCTAGTCAAATTATCATTTAAGTGGGTTGTAATCAGTATTTAATTTTGTAAATGCACACATCATTTATACAATGCAAACAAAATAAATACAACTGTAAAAAAATGACAAAGGAACTGAAAATGTTCAAATATAAATTTGTATTAGACAAGTTAAATATTACAACAAATTCATTTTTGCACTCAAGATTACATTGTTAAAATTTCTTATATTTTTGTAATCTTTACCACTAACTCATAAGAGCTAAGAAAACGTTTTATACAGATAATTCATATACAATATTAGCTGTGAAAGACATGCACACCTGCAATATGTGTGTGCCATTGTAAGATAAATATGTTCATGGCTCACAATCCCAATAGAAGAAACCATAGAATTTAACTTTGTTTTTGTTTTATGTTTTTTATAAAGCTGTGAGGAGCATATATATATATATATATACATATATACATATATATATATATATGTATATATATATGTATATATATATATACATATATACATATATATATATATATACATCAATGTTGGATGTATGATAAACTGTACACAAAAGATCCTCATCAGGCATTTAAAAAAATATTATCAACTAAGTCATTTAAACAAACAAACCAAAACCAAAAGACTAACCCAGCAACAACTGTAAAGATGGATGAGCTATTTTGTTGATCTTATAGTTACCTCAGTTTATTTTACATTGGAGACAGAGGAAACTCTAAATAGGAGATAAATATAAAATGGGCACAACCTATTAGTATTTGACAAAAAGGTTAAATTGTGACAATCTAAAGTTTCCAAAATAAAATAACAGCAATTCCGTACCTGAGAACATGGTTGTGCATATTAAAACAATCTGGCTAAGAATTGGAGCTGTGTCTGTACAAATATCAGAGCATCGGCCTGAAACTCAGTGCTACTTATTGTCATCACACTAATGCACTCAGATATAAGAAGTAAAATAAATAATCCTCTTTATTAACTGTGCAGACCTTGCTCACCATTTACTCTACTATTAACATAATTATGCTATTGCATTATGTAGAAAAATGCACTATGTTGTTTGGGGTTTATATTTATTCAGTAAGCCAGTCTGTGCTAGTTTGCTGTTTACTTAGTTAACAAATTGAAATCAATTAAATCAAAGAATGATCTACTTCTGAAATTTGCTAATTCTTTTGTGAGTTAATATGTTAACATTCAGTTACATTCTTTTCTTTTTACACTGTGCTGTTTCATGTTGAACCATTTGTCTTTTATCTAATCTACTTTGCGTGCAAATCCAGTTTTGGGTTAGGTCAAGTCAGAGAGCTAAGCTGGCTGGATTTGGAGACTGTGGCAGGTAACAGATCACTTTGACAGATCACATCTGTTCTTCACTTTCCATTAAATCATTTATATAAATTCCAAATCTCAAAGACTTTTGTGCTTTCTTATTTTTATTTTTAGACGTATGGGTTAGATGGATAGCTGATGAGCAAATATTGGAATAATTCAAAAGCAGCTAAGTGGCAGTTTCTGCTCGAAAATGTACACCTCATTAACATGTCTCACACTCAGAATTGTTCTTTGTATTTTCCATTCTACATCATTCAGACAAATCGGCATTGCCAAAAAAATTATTCCAGACAATGTGTCTTTTAAGCCTGGAAACCGCAAGCAATAGTTGCTCAAAATATATTCATAACATTTTTTTCAGATGACCGAGTCTGTTGTTGTGTAAGGCTATTCAAGTAATGAAGTTACCGCTAAGTCGTCATTACAGTTTACTCACACACATCATTCCTACCACTGTGAGGTGACTATTGGAATGATCCGAATGGTCAGAACTGGGTGGAATACCAGCTGGATTCTAAATGAGCCCCTAAATTGCTCCGCGTCCTCTAATCATTACAGCTGAAGCCCCTGTGTCTGGTCTCTTGTTGAAAGATGTAGACTTGTGAGGGTTTAAATTTGAATAAAAGCTTACCTTTGAAAGGCAGGCAATTATTCTGAGACCATCGTTGCTGTAACACTGGGGGGGAATAGGCAGTGGGAAGACTTTAAGACACATACTGAATAAGGAGTGCCTTCCTAACTTTCACATTAGTATAATAAACTATGCATCCAAGAAAAAGAAAACTGATTTTGTGACAGATTCTTTGTCATAGGGCAAGAGGGAGTCAGGGGTCTGTCTGTGTAGAAGGTGACGGGCTGGCGGGAGGACAATGAGGCTGAGGAAAATGTTTGTACATTTCTGTAGTGGGACCCTGTGGTGGCGATGGGATGGGAGTCTCAGGTGAAGCTGCAGAATGAACAGAAAGCATGTTAGAACATTTAGTAATTTTGATATAGGTTTGTCTTCAGTGTGCTTAGTGCTTGTTTTTGGGGATTTTTTTCTTGCCTATTTGTGAAGCGTGAGCAGCAGGCATGGTACTGATGACAAGGGTGTGTCCAGTCACATGGTCCTGGGCCAACTGTGTGTGTGCCGCATGGTGAAGGTGGCTGGACTCTGTTGTTAGCCCTGAACATACAACACAAAGAAACTGAAGAGGTGCAATTATCTAACAAAAATGCATTAAGAATTATTATAGGTCTGTTTAATATGTAAGCATATGTGAATATGTGAAAGCAGATTGCTGAATAATCCACTCTGTTAGCCTCACTATTCAAGTCAATGCATTTCAGAATCAAATTTTTTGTCAATGTCAAAATTTGGAACCCTATTTGTCATTTCAGGAATAGAAAGAACTGCCATGCCTTGCAAAAGTATTTATATTTTGTAAAATTTTACCTTTTGGTCATGTTGCAACTCTAAATCTTAATGTATTTCAATGATGTTATAGACCGCCACAAAGTAGTGCATGTGGAAAATGTGAAGTAGGTTTAAAAAGAAAAATGGCTTTTTATCAACAAAAATCTAAAAAATGTGATGTTCATTTCAATGCAGCCCACCGCACTTTGATACACTCTCAATGAAATATTATCCCTAGCTGTGAATATAAATGCAGCTTTTCTATGAATGCTTGAAAGGAATGTTAGAGAATGTTAGTGAACAACGTGTAATCATAACCTAGCAAGAAATGCCTAGTCTCCTGAGCTGATGCTTCCTCATCTCACAATCCTTAAAATAAAAATTACTGGTGGCAACAGAGAAGTTTGCTGTGGTATTGTTTTTTTGCTTTTTGGGGTTTTTTTTAAGCAGGGAATGTGATGCTGGTCAGTGGATGGAGGTAAACATGAGAAGTAAAAAACTGTTAGGGGCTGAAAAAGTCTTCTGTCTGGGTCAGGGATTCACTTTGCAGCAGAACAGCGATCTAAATAGACATCCAGAGATTTAATGGTTTAAACAAAGAATATGTATGTATCTGTCAAAGTTTAGCTCTTAATCCAAATAATAATCTGTGGCAAGACTTAAAAATGTATTCCTTTCTCTTGGTGTTCAAAGTTAGCAGAGACATGAACCAAAAAAAAAAAAAATGGATTTAAAAAAACGTTGACCCAGAGAGGTTATATGGAAATAAAAAAAAAGATTTACAAATATCACTTTACACATTACTTCACAATTATGTACCATATTGTTTTGATGTTTTATTTTGACGTGTTTTTTGTTTTGTTTTTATTATTATTTTAATGTGACAATGATCAAAGAGTTTGGGTACTTTTGCAAGGCAACATAAATATAATTCTAATATAGAGAGTACATATTTTTTCATTACTTATTTAATCAATTTTAAAATACACTACTAACTAAACTATACTACTTCATTTCTGGGTTTCTACATATATTATACCAATAATTTTAGAATAGGAGAAAGTTTGCTGTTGTTGTTGTTACAGTTTTTGTAGGAAGTCATTCCACATTCTGACAAAGAAAAATGCAGCTTTTTCTGTACACTGTCATCTAAGTTAAGTTTTCACATCCATGAGGGTTGTTATTTTTTTTTCCATGAGTGGTGAAAGCCACAGGGCATGTTTTCAGATGACTTTTTACATCAGACCCCATATTATGTTTGAACTATTTGACATGGCCCTCCTTAAAATATAGCTGTTGTTTTCTAGCTTAATATTTATACACATCTAGATTTGTGTGCAAATGTCCCTCGCATCACATTGTGTGGCAAACTTGGTCTATTTCTGTTTTGCCTATTGTACACGAGAGCTGTGCAACGTTACACTGTTCTTCGGTACAGTGTTTTTTTGTCTTCTTTTTATTTAACTTTTTAGTTGCGTATATTTATATGTCCTAGAGAACTTTGCTAAGCAGGTACACTTTTCCCCGTTTCCACAATCCTCATATTCACCTCAGAGAGGTGAATATGAGGAGTCACTTTGCTGAAGGTCACCCTATTTGTTTACACAATTACAAACTCAAACACTATCCCAGGCCTACCTCCCAGCAGCATCTCCTGCAGCAGGTTGTCTATCTTGGCCAGGCCGCATAGCTTAATGAACTGGAGCTGTTCAATCATTTGCCAGGTGATGCTCTGCAGGGTGGGAAGCAGCAGTAAGAGCTCTCCAAAACGACCCCTGGAGTCGTACTGACGGTCGTTTATGTAGTCTTCCAGACTCATCTGAACCTGTGAACACACGCACACACACACACACACACACATTCACTGCTGTGACAAATACTCCAAATTTAAGTTTGAAATCCAAAGCAAATAGGCTAATAACAGTAAAAGTCGGTTGCCCATCAAATACAAGTTAGAATACATCCTAAATGATAAGATTAAAATTGCTAAAATAATAATAATAATAATAATAATATTAATAATGTAAGATAATAAGTTACAAACTTACAGTAATTACAAATGCAAATGATTAAATAGCAAACCTACCTGAAGACGCATAGTCTTAATTTTTGTTGGGTCCCGCAACGACTTTGCATCTGGAGATTGGAAAGCAAAGCATTGAAGAGACAGGTAAATAGAGGTAGGGAGGACATGATTGAAGGACAGGAAAGAAAAAAAAATAAAAGAATGACCAGGGATGAAATTGAGGATATGGGTGGAACTGATGGAATGATTATCATTAAACTGGTGTATGGAAGCAAAATGAGGGGATTTACAGAAGGAGGGAGAAAGGGTTAACACATGATCAGGGCAGTGATAGTGCTCGTGAATAGGGAATGGAGGGATTGGAATCTAACTATGAGGGGAAACATACGACATAAATAACTATAGATTTTTGATTAAATAAAATGTAATTTTTTTTTCCACGGTTCTAACAACGTAGTTACACCATCAATAAAATCCATCATTCATTATTTTACTATTTGTTTTAATTTTTTTTGTAATTGTACATTTTATTAAATTATACTGAATACACTATTTTGTCTTTCTGTTAAAAGGTAATATTTAATTTCATGTCCAGTTGTTTGTGGGATTAAAAGAAATATCAACGTCCAACATATGATTTTTTCCGCAAAGATAAAGTATGTAATATATAGTGACAACTGTTGGCATAAGCAGTAGAAAAATCAATAGACCTCTCCAACATTTGGTTACATCATAAACACATACTTTCATGTATTTCATTGGGGTTTAAAGGAATGGATGAACACAAATGTACTATGAAGTGCAAGTACAATAATATATGGATTAATTTATTTTTTCTAATTAAAATCTGAAAAGAGGGATTCGCATCTGTAAGAATTCACAATCCTTTAATTTAGAGGATTGCTTTAATTTGCATCTAGAGTACATTTATTTATTCACTAGGGTAATTTATCCACTGCTTTTGTGTGAAGGCCATGGAAATTTATCAAAAAACATTAGTGTGTGAACAGTCCAATTAAGACTAAGGAACACCAGACAGGTTAGGAATAAAGTTGTGAAAAAAATGAAACCCCTGATTGGTTATAAAATAATTTCCCAAGGTTTCAACATCTGACATAGTACTGTTCTTTCTATTATCCAAAAAGAGAAAGAACAACTGAACTGAAGTGAAATGTCACTCAATTGTTTACTACAGGCTTTCAAATTGGTACATATTTATCAAATAAGTATTCCACCTTGGGAGGTCCTATTTGAGTAATTTTGTTGAATTAAAGAGTCTGGGAAGTCCAAGAAGTATGCTTTTTTGATGAATGGATTATCTACAGCCATATTCAGCCAATACTTAAGTATCTAAAATATATGTGCCATAAGCTCATGGACCGGTTGCTATGAAATGGTGCATGTAGCATTTAGTTATTACCTGGGTCAAAAAAGACAATTGCCTTGAGAGCTGCATACTCGTTGTCATCTATCTGAATATCTTGGAAGGGCTGGACCAGCTCGTCTAATATTCTGCTGGCAACTCTGCAAATCTCAGGTTCAGGGCCGTTCCTGTGTATCACACAGCCATTACCTGCAGAAACAGTTGACAAAGTTAGTGGAGAAGAGTTGACTGGGGTAGAAAGGTATTTGAGCAGGTCTGGGTTGGGCTCTACTGTGTACATGAGCGGTTTGTTATTGCTTGAGAGGTCCTATTTAAATTGTTGCATCAAAGCTAAATGGTAATTTGTAAGGTCCAAGAAGTATGGCGATGCCTAAAATATGTGTAAGTGTTTGTAGATGACAACTGTGTGTACAGTATCCTATTTTTTAAGTAATTAATGATATATTTTTTTTTTTTCTCTTACAAAGGACAACCTTGAGGTTACATTTCAAAAACAGAAAGCTTTAGTTAATCATTCCCAGGCCTCATACATATTATTGCTGAGACACATGGTCACAACCAAACAGTGAGAAAAATGTACCTAAAAGGAGGAAGTCCTTGAATGGCATTGACCTTTTGGCAACCCCAAGCAAGAGATGTTCACCTGCATGAGCCCTGAGCAAGCTCACCTGGAAACACACACGCACGCACGAACAGACAAAATTAACCACATTATTAATAAGCAGAGCAGCAATTATTCTCTTTTCCTTAGTTGTATAGTGCTGTGCATTGTCATAGGCTACAGAAATGGGTTAGAGATAACATACCACATCATCATAGTAAAAATGCTAATGCTCTGCAGCATTTTGCAAAGTAAATCCATTTATTTTTTTCACACAAGGAAAAGCAAAATAAGTTTAATAGGAAAATACCAGCATATCTGATGAATATTATGGGTTCTACTCTAGTTTTCACTTCAGTTTTTTTTAAATGACATGAGATCACTGCATAGATATGACCTAGTACAAGCTATATACAATTTAAGCTCATTTATATGACTTGTTACCTGATCATCCAGTGGCAACTCGCCAAAGGAAGGAATATATTTGGCCCATTCCACCAAAACCAACAGTTGTTGCCTCATAGAATCACATACATCCCCTACAGTGGCTGATTTCATATCCGATACGTCTACTAGTCCTACAGGAGTGATGATCTGCAGGGGAAAATGAATAGGAGGTTCTTAAATATAGGCTTCCAGAGTTAATGGGAATATGAATGAAGATAAATAACTGTCAATATTGGAAGAAAACTTGTCTGAAACCACAAAAGGGTTGAGACTGGAGTAGAGTGAGTTGAACATAATAAAGCTAGAGCAGCAGCAAAGTCCAGATCATTCCAATTAAAGTCAAGAAGTGAATCCAATTTAGAATCTAAGCCAAGATTTGATGGCTGCTATAACTACAGCAAAGAATTACACATTACTATGGCTGTATACAAATTTACATCATACATTTCATGTTTCTTTGTAAAAACAGAACATAAGAAATGTCTTCTTTTCATACACTTAGCAATTTAGAAGTATTTTGTGTTTGTCAAATAAAGTTTCAAGAAAATGCACTGAAGTTTGTGAATGCAACATGACAGAATCAGAAAATGTATCGCCAATGCATTGCAGACTTTTATTCCAGGAATAATAAAATAAGCAGGACATTCTTACTTGTTGGGATAATGACTCTGCCTGTGCTAAGATGGTAATGGGTGGAAGGTCTTGAGAATCTGGGATGATTCTTCGGGAACTGATCCGATCTCTCTCATTCTGTACAGCTAAAATATAAGAGGCAAGGTTATTGCGTGCATGTGGATGAACAAGACGTAAAATAAAAAGAAAAACAAAGGGAACAACAGATAATAGTACCAGGCAATTCAACAGCAGTTTTTACTTCTCAGCATACAAAAGTTTTTGTACTAATTTTAACATTTAGACTTGAACTAATTCATTAGTGTAAAAAGTTAAGGTAGGGTCCTAAGGAAAAATAACTGTCACTGCAGTTAATATTTAGGAAAGTCACTGAAGATGCTGGGATCAGCAATAGGAAGTCAAACGTTAACCAGTTGCAATACAGGACAACATGTTTCAGTATCACAGGATTAGGTGTCATAAAATTCTGCGCCAAGGTTATACCCCTCATAAATACACACACCACACACACAAAGTCTTCCTTTGTTTTATGGCTAAGCCAATTTTGATTATCTTCAAGAAGCTTTGAGATTCTATGATAACATTTTTTCCTGCAGTGGCTGTATTTATGAAACCACAAGCCAAATGCGGATATTTTCTACGATAATACTGTATAATATAAGTGAGGAGCTGCAAACGTGTGAGTCACTTTTGTCATCTTACCTTCTTTTTTCATGCCAGCTCTAAAGCATTTGTTGAGTCTGCAGAAACGACATTGGTTTCTCTTATCCTTGTCAACCACACACTGTCTGCTGAACCTGTATATGATAAACAACAATATGTCCTGACTCTACAGAACAACATTTAAATCATTACAACATCCCATGTTGTACTGAAAGGTGTCAAGTCAATATGTCTCGACCAAAACATAAGTATTAATCCTTCAGGTTTTATCATTGCATATTTTATTTGTTCAAACATGTGCCTGTATGGTATGCCTTTGTTGTCTTTACCGGCAGGTGTACACATGGCTTTTGCGTATGGAGCGTCTAAAGAAGCCTTTGCAGCCATCGCAGCTAGAAGCCCCATAGTGTTTTCCTGTGGCTTTATCTCCACAGATTGCGCAGTTAGCGTTCAGCCCATCTGGACCAGAGTGGCTTGGTTCTGTTGGCATACTGTCTGCAAAGCACAACATACAGGCATATTTTTACTCATGCTTTACACACATCTGTAAATTACAAACAAATCAAGAATAAAAAACATTGTATATTATACTGTGATTTGATTTGTCTGTGTGCGAAACCAAATGTGAACTAATTCCTACGGTTTAGGGTTAGGGTTAGAGTTATGGTGCCATGTTAAATAAATTCTTTGCTGAAGTGCTAAACAGCATTATTTTTTAGCATTTATTATGGTAGCTGATGCTGTAATTATTCTTATTTCTTGCACATTAAACATTCCTTTAGTGCTTATTATAAAGATCCAAGATACTAAGTTATTTAAAGTGGGAAACCATGATGAGCATCAAGACGTATATCTTTATATTCATATCTCACTCAGTTGTACTCCATGATCTCCCAACAATGTTTGAGTTAATGTTTGACTAACTCTCAGCTCATAAACTAAGGTGACATCACAGAGGAGTGTTCCTACTCTTCAGCAAACCATGTTTATGACCCATGTCTTCAACTAACTTTATTTCACTAAATATTAGCGACAAAGAGCTCTACACGCAAGACCGTCAGTTTCTGGAGAAATATATTATTTTTTTACCATCTGAAAGATAAGCACGAAAAGAGATATAGAGAGAAACTTGGGCTGTGTTTATTGGTTTTCACAGAGAAAGCAATGGGCGTTGCACTCTACTTGTGAAGGTGTTGCCGGGCGACTCGCACAGGGCAACACTATGCTGAGTATGCCCGACACCTTACGCCCAACTTAAAATAATGTAACTTGGGCGTATTTGATTAACTTGGGTGCAGTGCTGTGTGATGTCATATGTATGCTCAAATCAGATCAACCCTAATATGGATATGCACCTGCAAAGATTGATAAGTCTGCTTGAGTCTGTTTTGTTCTGTTTGTCGTTTTAGTGGGTTTTTTGTGTTTGTCTTCCCATGTAGCAGTTTTTGTAGTTTTGTAATTTTTCGTGTTTTAAATTTAAAAAAATTTGAGCCAATAAGTGTGTAAATGGACACATGACATGTAAAGTTAATAAAATTATCCCATTTTTAATGTCACAAATTTGCGAAGGCATGCGACATGTAAAATAAAGTCAACAACATATTTCAAGAAGTAAACTCAGCAGTAAGGCTGTGATAAAACATCAAAGCCTTTAATTTAATAAAGCATACATATTAAAAGCAATAGTTCTCCACTTGAGTGTTTGCAGTAAATAATTCTTTGTAATTTAATGGCCCAGTATTCTTCTTGTTTTTGTTTGTAGGTTAAAAACAAAAACCAAAAAATCTCATATTGAAAAAAACAAAACACCAGGGTAAGGGAAGGAACATCCCTCAACCCACAAGTATATAATCACATATACGCTTGTTTTGCTTAATTAGCAAAATAATATATATAATAAAGAGAAACAAACAGAAAACAGGACAGCTTACTATGTACACAAAAGATTGAGATTTACTTGGTGAAAAATGGTGAAATAGCTTTTCACTCAGTGATCTACTTCATGTCGATTTATTGAATAGTTTAAATTTGCTCAACCCAACATAGTTTCTGCATTAAAGTGCAACATGCACATTAGTAGGAATTAATTCTTAAATGAATTCACACATTGGCAAGTTTGATCAAATTAATGAAAAACACACCATTCCTTCTTTCCCAATACTAACTCATTGACATCAGCTTATCTAACTTCTCTGTTATTAAATGTCTTCCCGAATAATATTTTCTCATCCAGTTCTGAACATGATGACCTCTTATGCAGCAAACTTTTATCTATAATGCTCTGTGACACTGTATCGGTGAGACGTCATACCCCTCAGTAGTGTCATTACCTGTGAATAGAAATGAGTGTATAGCTATGTATATGCTATCACAATGTTTCAAAACCAAGTTTGACATTTATGGGATTCTCAGTATGTATGTGCCTCTGTATTTAAGTATCTGCATGAAAACTCACTTACCTCCTCCTGCATAGAGAACCTCTGCATTCTCAAACCCTAGTGTGCTGTATGATGGATCCAGGCCTTCGCAGTAGTTGGCCACCTCCATTTCTAACAGAGATTTACTCTGAGGAGCTGGAGGATACTTCATTCCTGCTTCAAGCTGAGCTGCCTTTTTCTCTTTTTTTCTGTCTCCCTAGCTTCTCACAATTTGTCTTTGCTTCTGTTTTCTTGTCACTGTTTCATCTAACTCCCACATATTCAGCAAGGGAGATCCCTCACTTAACAGGTCTATAATGTGATTTGATTGGTCAATGAACACAAGAAAAGGTGGAGCTAGAGCTAAGACTTCTCACCTTATTACACCTTACTTATCTATTCTCCAATTACACACTTATCACAGAAATAAATGGACAGTTGTAAAGGAGAAATTTCCTTGTCCAGTTTCTGCTGTCCAGTCTTTGACCTTTTGTCTTTATGAATCAAAGCATGTATAATGTGAGTGCTGACTGCTAATTCTTTATTTGTGTGCGCGCGTGTATATATGTGTGCCCTTGTTTTTGATACAGTGTAAGGGCCATTTTTCTTACAAATACTGCATTGTGGGGACTGACTGCACCTTATGGACCCCAAAGCCCAGTTCCCATAAGAAGAGGTTCTGTTTTTGGGCTATGTGTTAGGCTTCGGACTATGGTGTGAATTGAGCTTAGGTTAAGTTTAGGGTTAGTTATTGTCATAGTAATAGTAATAATTAATCTTAGTGTAAGCGCCTTTGAAGATAGTAAAAATCTCAGGTGTGTGTGGGGGTGCGTGTGCGGGCGTGTGTGTGGGGGGGTGCGCGTGTGTGTGCGTGTGTTGTTCCAGGGATTTATAATCTAATCAATACTAGTGTAACAGCACTATCACCTCAGTAGATATAGTCTATCAAAAGTGGAAAACACTGATAACTTCCCTTAATTCCAAGACAAAAACACACATCCACACACACCTGAGATTTTACACTTGAGTGTTTTCACTCATAGAATTTGGTAAGAAGAAGTTATTCCCTGATTTTACTTGTAGTTATGTCTTTTTGACTTGCACTCAGAGTGTAATCTGAGATGAGCAAAAAAAATAAAACCTTGAAAACAGGCTCCTGGCTATTCTGTCACTGATGCACTTCCCACACACTTCACCGAACTTAATCAAGAACACATTCAAAAGTGTAAATCATGAGTAGAATGACTGTCCTCTCAAGTTCATCTTTTAGGGCAGAGGCATAATAAACACACTGAATAGCTCCCAAGACATAAACCAGTTCAATAGTCTCACCCACCCATTTTACATGAAGGGTTTCATTGCACTAAATCTTACTGTGTGTTTTAGAGGCAATCAGTTTAGGGCATTGTGACAAAGAAGATTGTAAAAGATAAGATGATGATATGGATGACTTGATGCTCTACATCTGTAATGAGTTGGTCAGTCAGAAAAGAATGAAAGGAGGGTTTCAGCAAGGAAAAGGGTAATGTAATGTCACAGTAAGGAATCAGAATGCATATTATCACAAATTGCTTTGTAATACATGTTAGTTACCTTTTCTGCTAATAGTATTTTCTTTCCTGGAACCTTTTTCCATTTTGTCTCATTACAACCAGAAACTTTTATGAATATTATGGTGAAACACAAAATGACGCATATTCTTGAAGTGGAAATAAAGTAGCATAGCTTTTAAATGTTTTGCAAACAAAACTCTGACAGCAATATCCTAAACTTTAAAGATCTCACAGAAGACAGATCTGTCCATTCAGGAGGAGAGGCAGATCATTGCTCTTTGCGCAATCTAACTGAAAAATATCAAAATTCTTGAATTGTTATTAGAGTGATAAGAAAGGTGGCTACATTTGCTACATTTTGCTATGTGCCATTTAAGGGACATTTATAGTGAAATGCTTTGAGAAAGTTGCTCTGCTTAGGTGAGAGTGCAACGCAAGTTGTTGTATTACATTAAAATGCTGTGAGGATGATGTTCCAGAGCAAGATAGGGAAACTGGTCAGAGTTGATGGGAGACAGACAGGGTAACACTGAAAAAGAGGATCATCCCCACAGCAGGATGATCATAGAACCAGAGATACAATGGGTCTATTCATCTCTAAGTATGTTTACATTAGATATGTTCAGTCTAAAATCACACGTTATTTCCAATTGAGAATCCATGGCAAGACTTGAATGTCTACATTCACAGAATAAATATATCAAATCTGACTGAGTGTGAGCTATGTTGAAAACAACAACTAAACAAATTTGTACAAAGTTTGTTGGGACATACCTCAAACAATTTATAGGTATAATTGCAGCAAATGGTGATTGTACAACATATTTGGAGAATGTATTACAAACCTTCACAGCACTATTCAGGTTTTTCATTTGTGAATCCTTAATTTTCCACATCACAGTAATAAACTACTTTGTGTCTTATATCAAAATAAAATGTTGAGAGGTGTTAGTAGTAGCCCTGCAAAAACTATGCAAAAAATTAAGTTGTATCAGTATTTTTATCATGAACTGCAAATTGGAGGATGAAATAAAAGGGTTAAAAGATAGGGTGATTAGACAGGAGGCTGTAGGTGGGGAGTGTGAAGTGCAGTGGATTATAATTTAACTAGATGGTACACTCAGGCCTCCTGACTCGTCGAGTTTGCAAAGAGTGGCTTCAAACGGACGAGTTATAATCGTGTTTTAAATCTATCCTGTCAAAGGTGAGCTAGGATGATGTAGGTTATTTCTATTTATTAAGTACTGAAACAGAACAGACTAATTATTTTCTCCAATTTCAGAATTCATAGGTTTAAATAGACTTAGACTATAACGCCTTTATCACAATTTGAAAGAGCCCAAATGTTAATGTCACCATTTTGTTCGCTTCTAATTCACATTTGATTTTAATGGACGCGTACCTGTAAATATTTCTGTAAGGCTACAGCTGAAACACACTGCTTCTCTGTGTGACATCATGAAAAAATCAAAGGACACAAGAGAATTGTGAACATCAGCAAATCCCATCTGTCTTTGGGTCCAAACACAGATGTCTGAAGGTGTCACATTTATCTGTTCAAATAATTACATATAAATAATACTCTAGGAGTCTCAACAGACCATTTATAGAAGGAGAGGTCTTCTGTGTTGAAGTGATACACAGGATTTGGCGCAAAATGTCTAGATGCAGAATCACTTTGGAGACACAGTATGTATGGTGGTAGACAGTTTAAAAAAAAAATCAAATCTATTTCACTGTTTTGACAAGTAGAAATATATGTGATATTTCTCACTGAACTAATACAGAAGTCTTGTCTGATTTAATATCAATCCGTGAATGTGACTTTTCAGCTGGTAAGACCTGCTGCAGGAGTCAGACTAAATGAGATACATTGCTTCCGCCTATCAACCAAAAGCTCTCAGCTGCCATAAAACCCCTAGTTAGGAGGCAATGTCTGTGAGAAATTGCCATAATACCAGCGCCTGTACTTAAACTAACAGCTTAAGATACACATAATGATCAGCCAGGCACTGTTGCAAAAAACCACAACTTCCTGAAACAAAAGCCTTAGTTGAAGGTTCTTCAGAAAAGTAATTGCCTCCAAATTTCAAGATGATTAACTATACCTTTGCTTCATTCTTGCCTTTGAATTTAAAACTAATTCTAAACTACATAAATTATCTGTGTAATTATGAATGCCCTAGTAAATATTTTTTAAATAAAATACTAGGTTAGAACAATGCATAGCAATTAATGTCCATATTTGAAAAAGCCAATAAACTATTAAGAAGGTCCAACATTGTATCTCGTACTATAACCTCAAGGGTTAATAAACAACAATCTAGTCGTCTTTGTAATTTATTTAAAACAATACAAAGTGGACACGTGATTAAAAGTAGTGTTATCTGCAGGTAGAAAAGGTAAAATATAGGAGCAATAGAAATAACATTATCTCTCTGGTAATTAATCCACATTGCTTTTGACTGTACTGAAATCCCTGATAAATGACAGAAGGTAAAACGAGAGCAAAGAGAGAAATATCTTGTTCCTGTTTATGTCCTTGACTTGTTCGGGTAAAACGAGTTATCACATGATCTTTACAGCGCAGCTTTCGTGACGAAGTGAGTCTCTCTTATCTCCTTTCGCATGTTTGCGTTACATGAGATACTTTAAAGCAGCACTTCTACTTTGTTCGAATGAACCATCTCAAACCATTTTATTATTTTTTTTCAAATTAGAAAACCACATGATTTGAGGAACTTACCGCAACCAAAACTAAGAGATTCTGGTAACGTTTGTTATATAAAACTTAACAGTTAATGTTTTTACTAAATGTAAATATTTCCAGTTTTAAAAACAAAACAAATGCAAAACAGAAAAAGTTTGACTTACCTGTGTTACTGTTTTTGTCTAGTATGAGCATTTATCCAGTAGTATTGCTATACTCTGACAGGGAGCAGCCGTCAGTCAGTCATCGGGCTTATGGAGCACTGAGTTTTAAAATAGTTTAAAGTGTTGGAAAACATTAAAAGGGAAGGCTGGAGAGCTGAGCTGCCAATAATTCATGGAGCGACACATTGGATGGCGCCATCATAGCCCTGTCATAAGATCGATTTACTAAACAAACTTAAGCTAGGGTGGAGATGTTAAACAGTAACCCAGGCCCATAAAAACTAGAGAAGAGAAACATCACTAGGTGAATGTGAGTGTGTTGATGTGTGGGTGACAGACCCTGTGTCACAGAAAGTGCACAAAGATATTTAATTCAAGAAACTTTAGATTATGTTCAGCAAACTGTTGGAAAGAAATACATTTTTTGGTCAAACTTTAAATTTTGTATTGTGATAACATTTTGAGTAAGGATCTGTTGTGTATGTCTTCATCAGCTTCAGTGGTTTCGGATTCTGTCATAGTCCCAGACTGGACAATGTGTAGTACAGATAAATACCAGTAGATGGCAGGAGTTCATTTATCTTGGAGTCAAGTTCAAAGTAGTTTTCAGACTGCATTTATTACTTGGCAACATATATATTTCTGCTCTACATAAATACAGTATCAAAACTGGACAAAACTGGATTATGAACAAAAGAGTTCATAATCTCTGGCGAAAATATTAATCAGCTGAAATAATATTGGTTAGATAATGAAGCAGGCAAAAGGATTATAATTTGATATCAAATAAATTCACTAATCATGCAGATCAACAAGAAATAGAAAAAAGAAACACATATCAGTTTGTCTCCTGTATGCACATTCACAGTTATTGGAGACGCTGTGTTCACACAGTCGTTCTTCTTAAGCAAATGTGGAATGTTCTCCTCCCCAAGAAGGTCAGCATGTCCAAACAGTTGAAAGTAGTCAGGCTCAGTAATAATTCATTGATAGGTTCAAGCTCAGTTTGCTTAATGTAATACAACCGGAAACTATGGTAGGGAACGAAACAGATTAGCATGATCAGTGTGAAGCAGAGGCTCTTCAATTGAGCTCCGAAGTCTTGCTGAGACCTGCATTCCTGGCGATCCCTTTTGTATAGTGTCCACAGGATGTTGGCCTGAAGGGCTGTCAACCCAACAGTAACCACTATCACCAGTGTGCTTAATATGTAGTTCAGCTCTTTGGCAGAATGTATGCTTTCTGCAAAATTAAAGCAATGAGTGCAATTTTTATTTTGATCTGAATTGCCATAAAAATTAAAAATGATACAAGGGATTAAGATGAGCACAATGACCCACATCACTACACTGCCAACGAGTGCTTGCATTCTACTTAAGGATTCCACCTGCCTTGTCCTGCAGTAGTGTGGCCACAAGCGAGTGATGAGGATGATCATGTAGAGCAAAAAAGACATGTACATGTGAATGTGGATCATAGCGCTCACCATTTTACACCATTCAGCACCCAACTTCCACTCCTTGGTTGCATAATAGTAAATCCTGAAGGGCACTGTCAGAAGGAAAATTAAGTGGGCGAAAATGAGGTTAAACACGGTAATAGAGGTGACAGAAGCGGCACTGGACTTCAAGATGTGCATCATCAGGCTCAGGCTGACAGTACCGCACAGCAGAACTACAGAGTAGATGACCATTAGGGTAATGTGGAAATCTGGGGATGGATAAGTGGCTCCATTCTCACACTTATCGGTCGGTGTGATGTTCGTTACGGAGGTAGGCAGTGGCGGCAGGGTCGTGCTGGAATTCATCCTAAAGAGAAAAGGTTTCAGAGAAAATCCATTGTTAGACACAAAAAGGAAGTTGGTGTAACAGTTAAATGGGTAGTGCTATAATGAGAGGAAAGAAAAGGGGATAATGTGTGAGTCAATGTTGACGTTATAACCCAAAAATCTTGGTAAAATAGGATGCAGTCATGACACAATATGAAGTTATTCAGCTATGCTTCTCCTCTTGTGTAAAATGTGAAAATGTAATTTGTTACAAATGCAATCTATAACCTATACATGTGCTGTACCGTCCAGACTAATTTACCTTTTTATTCTCAGTCTGATGCATTTTGTCTTGTCAAGTAGGCCTTTCTGCGTTCTATTTAGTTTTTGTATTTTTTCACAAGCAGATTCACTTCTGTTCATGAAATCATGATGCTGACGCATCTTATCATTTCAAAAGTAAAAACGTTTTTACTTTTGAAGGTTCTCTTATCATCATCTTCTTGTAATTTGTTTGATTGAAAAAAAATCTAACAAATTTCTAAATTTTCAAAAAAAAATTGAAATGTACATGAGTTCAAATTCTTAACAGAAATATTTAAAGCCGTACTAAGGTCTGTTGTAAGACTGTCAGTGACTTGCAGCAAGGATCGGTATTATTCGAATGAACACATTTTATAAAATGTAATTTAGAGCTAATTTTGAGAACTTAGTACTTTACTATTGCTTGGTCAATTTAACAAAAATGAATAAAAGCAGCAATAAATTTCCCCAACACACCAGATTAGCACTAATTACAACAACAAAAAATTAATTTTCTTTTGAACAATATTTTGAAAATGTGTCTTGCTTGTTTTATTTGTAAAGAGAACAAAGCAACAACCTCATGATGAGCACAAAAAGAGATGAAACCTAAGTTACCCATGTAGACTTACCTTGTAGTCAAAGATTTGGCTGCTGCCTGTTTTTAGGAGTCCCAGCAAAACGTTAGAAACTCTGTCTATCCTTTATCCCACCGGAGTGATAACTCCAAGTTTTGACAGTCAGTAAGCATCCAAACCCTTTCATAAATATGTGATCTTCTGTGTCTAAAGTTAGCTTAGGTTATTGAAATGAGCTACATCTGTCGGTGTCAAAAGCCCTTTTGCATACTGCATGTCTGTACTTTGTTTGAAACAGGAGGTGACTTTATGACAGCGTAACCACAGAAATGGTAGCTTCCTTCTTTTGGCCACCCTCTGTTTACACTCTGTTTTTGGTGGGCGGGGTTTGTTGCTGTTGTTCCTATTTTTTAACTCCACAAAATACAACATTCACATAATAAATTATACCTCACATACAGAAAATTACTTTTACCATGTCAAAAAATGTCCTTCTCATTTGTCCAACTTAACTGGCATACGTTTATATTTTATTTTGTCTCATAGCATCTGTGATATACATTAATCTAAGAAATTCTTATCTGTATAAAAATCGGAGAGCATCTGAAATTTCTTAACTGTGTGTTAGCAGACTATTGCATTATATTTCCATAGCATAAGCTAATTAACGTGTAAAGAGAAGTTAGTCAGGATGTCATGGTACAAGTAGCAATGTTGACATATGCCTATAAATATTGCAGTAAGTTGCAAGCATTGCAAATGTTTTAGATGTTGTTGATGCTAACCGGCTCCCATGGGTTTTACAGTAAAAATATCGCACTACTTTTATCAAGTTTTACAAATTGTCATTGTACAACAATGGAATTATGAGTTTGTGATGTTGCATAACATAGATTATGCTGTTACTATTTGACTAATTTCTTAAAATCTGGATATCATCCAACCATAAGTTAGTCTATGGGTTTCTGTGAGGGACTTTCTGAACTGTGTGAGGAAGCTGCAGTGCCCATGGCAACAGCATAAGCCACAGTTCCACTTTGTTGCTTCAACGTCAGTGTGCAAAGCTGCATGTGGGTTTAGTTATTTGTCCCTGTAATTGTTTGTGTATAATTATTCTGTAAAAAATACACATCTGGTCTTGTGATGTGTTTTATTATGTAAAAGATTTCTGTCAAAATGGAAAACATACATGTCTTGGTCCTTAATTTCAAAACCTTCGTTAGAAGTTTCACTTGCATGATGGTCATTAGTCTACTAAAAGGACAACTTTCAGTTCAGCTTCAGCTTTTTTCCAGATGCATGTATTTATCAAGCTCATTTTATAAATTGCTTTCTTATTTGAACCCATAAAAGAATGTCCGAAGCACACAAATGTTTACTTCTAGTTGATGTTATTTGATCAATATCAAACTGGAAACCTGTTACCATCAGTTTCTTTGGAGAAACTGATGTTCATAGTTCTTGAAATAAAGAACTATGAAGCTCTTTATTTTATTTGAAGAACTGTGACCATCAGTTTCCAAGAAAAAACCAATGGTCATAGTTCTTTATGTAGTATAAAGAACTATGTTCTTTGGTAGTCAGTGTGACCATCGTACAAATACACCACTGTTGAAATGCTTCTACATTTGCTTATAATGTTTCTTAAGGTTGTCAAATTATTCTTTAATTTACATTTCACCACACTGTAATAAACCATTTACAGCCAAAAATAATAATAAAAACCTATCTCGCTACAGCAATATTTTTTGTTCAGATGCTGTTGAGTATGAGCTATGTGCAAATGGGATTCAATTCAGTGTTACTATGTGCAGTAATAATGAATTGACCAAAGGTCAGTGTTGTGTAAATATGCTCTCACACTAACTGCTGAAACCAGTTTATTCATAATTTAAATAGGAAAACCAATCAATATTCTGTAAACTCTCTGATGGGCTTGTTTGTATTTTTCAATCTTTTGAAGTCCTTGTTTGGTTTTGTTCAATCAAAAAACATATGTTGAAATCTAGTCTCTCAAGTTTACAACACCATTTTTCCGTTACTGAAAGCTCTAAATAAAAGTGTGATCAATTGCATCTAGAAGTCACCAATTAGCTGCATCTGCCTGTGTATTATTCAGTCCCAGTTTAAATCCAGCTGTGTGTTCAGCTGTGTGTTTAGACTTAAATGTTTATTAGATAACATTAACAAACAAAAAGCATCAGACCGAGGAACAACTTAAGTGATAAAGTTGTGATTTTTTTTGTGTCATTGTTATAAATAATAGTTATAAAAAAAATGTCATGAGCTTTGGACATCTATTTGAGCTCTGTTCAATCAATCTCTTCAAAACTGAAAGATTGTGGCACAACTGCAAACTCACTGTTGTGCAATAACAGGTTTGGTGTGAATAAAACATTAATACGTACTGAAGGCAATTATTAACAAAGTAAGCAATTTAGATCAAAATTACAAATTTGGGCACCATCTGATTATCAGGAATTCATAGTCAAACACCTCTCAATCTCAGTTAGTTAATTTTCAATGAATAGTTGCCAGGTGAGGTGTGATGTTATAGAATAATAGATAGAGTTAATTTGTGCACTGGTGTTCTCAAACCACACAAGACACATGAACACTAAACAGCTTATCTCCACAATACAAGAATTTATTAACAAAATTCTTCAGCTTCCTATTGATTTCAGTAAAGAAACTCTAGGCTGAAAACATTTAACTAAACTAAACTAAGCACAGATAGAAGGAATAAGTAAAACTAGTGATCTAAGGAAAAAGTAGCAAAAAGGAACCATGTGTTACAAAAATTGTGTTTTGTAACACCAACAACTGGTAAACAAATGGAGGGCTATCACAGTTCAGTGTGAATATGTACTTTTAAGAACCAAGGTTTGCTTTGAGGAATTGGAATGAGGCCAAATTATCTCTAAAACTTGACAAAAAATAAATAAATACAGGAGCTGCCAGGAGTTCAAACCACCATTTTGTAATCCGAGCAGAAGATCTTTTTTTTTTTTAAAACATAATGTTTTAGAAATTGTGTGTGAGTGAGTTACAAAAAACAGACATGGATTGACAATTTGGTAAATAGACCACAGGCAAGGGGATGTCACACCCAAGGTTAGCAGCTCATCAAACAACAAAGGAAATAGTGGTTGTGATGCTATTTAGCGATCCTTGGGAGTCCCATGTGTACTGTTAAGTACCAATACTTACCCCTACTTGTGTATGCGCCTTATGGTTAATTTTTGTAAGAAGAGAACAAGCTTTGTTTGAAAAACTGCAGAACTGGCTGACTTCTTAGCATTAGCAGGGCTTTAGCTTTGGCAGCTGGGAAAATTACATAGTATGTTTATAAGGACTCTGCAGAAATATTTTATACAAATACAAGTTTCTTACTAGGCAGTTATAGCAAGAGAGAATGTGAAGACACCAATAGCCTCAGCTCTGCCTTGCTTTTAGCTTGAATTAAATGCAAACAAAAACATAAAGAAATGAACAATATTTAAATTGTTTCATCCTGAACTAATTTTCAGGCAACACCCGCAATTCCCCAATCCCCCAGTTGCCAGGCAAGATGAATATATAGTTCCAACTGTAGTAACCAGCTACAAAGACCGTATTTAAATTCAAGAGAAAAACTCAAACCAAATATGGACCCTTCTAAGTAAATAAGAGACAAGTTTAAGAGGGATCCAAGTATGACTGAAAAGGACAGGTTGGATCAACATAAAGAAATAACAGAAAACATTAGAATAATTATCAAAAGACAGTTTCTCTACCTGTATACTTACATTGCTCTTTTTTTGCCTTGACTGTCAATGGTAAAATATTCCTTTTTAGGGAACAGTCTTGTTGCGTTGAACTAAGTGAAAGTGGGTTAATACACCACTTGCACTAACCTGGAAATTCCTCGATCGCATATTAACTGAGTGCTTGCTTGGGAATTCAAGCTATCGTAAAGAGCCGCATGAGGAAGTTCTTCTTGTTGGACTAGAACATTGACCAAATGAACCAAATGTTATGATCAAAAAGTTACTCAATACTCTGGTAGACTTTATTTTTCTTTTTTTACTCTTATATTTTCAGACGACTCCCTCTTACTTGAGTAAAGGATTACTGAATTAATACTGTTCTTCCTTGATTACAGCTTGATGTATTTTTAAACTGATTATATCTTGTTGATCTATCATAAAAGTAGCAGCATAGGCTTAGATATGACCTGTAGTGACAAAAAAAAAGAAACTAAAAATACTGTCCCTGTGTTAAACTATGGTTTCGATTGTAAACTGCCTGCACATTTAGCTCCTTGTTCTTTCTTGCTGCTAAATTGCTCAGTTTATAATGCGAGCTGTTTTTGCTTTTGTCTGTAAATAAGTGGAGTTTAAACATTTCTCCTGCAAAATTAGGTGTGATCAGCAGTTTTTTTAATTAAGATAAATTTCTAATGTTTCTCCTTAATGGGGGATATTATGTATTTTCCAGGCACCTGGTGCCATTTTATAACACAATCAGTGTATTATGTTACCTTGACATGTGATTCCCTCATACGAAATGACAATAACATGATATAAAACTCGAAAAGGTCTATTTTGGCTAACATACCCCAAACATATTAGTAAGGGCTTCAGGTCTGCTGCAACATGTTTCTATTACTGTTGAATTGTATCTTGTGTAAATCAGCTAGTAAACAGACAAATCAGTTCCTGGTTCCTTTTTTATTAGCAAACATGTAACAACAGGTAAAAACCTCCTTTCCCTTTATTAAATTCCATGTACCTTTACACAAGCTTGTGTTAAACTTGAAAATTACAAATCCAGAGTTTTTTAAAATGATTAATTTATAGTTAAATATTCAGAACACCTATGTCCAATTATTTATTATTTAATTAACAGTTATACCTGAAAAAAATAAAAATCACTGGGTGTTTAGAGGGTGGTGTAAAAACAGGGCTTGGAAAAATTGATTCTTGAGCTCTTGAAGGTACATTCCACATCCTACGCACTTATATAAAAACTAAGCATATCTAGACAGAATAAATACAAAATATTTGGCATACACAACCTACAACACTTGACAACATACATCCATTTTTATCTAAGGAAAGTGCATCTTCGATCTATTCCACAGGATGAGTCTTTTTGAGGTGAGAATGTGTGTGACCACACTGAGCAGCATCAGGAAGATCGTCATTGACATCACTATTACGTAGTGACTAATGCTGTAGCACACAAAAAATACAGGGTTTTTTTTTAGGTAAATCTGTGCATTGCAGGTCACAGAACAGCAGCAAAACAAACAGGTGGAAACAATCTGTGTAAATATGTAATGAGTAGCTAGTGTTTTATCAACACAAGTTGTGTTTTTGTGGACTTACCTTGTGCCAATATCCAACCAGCTTCCATAGTCTTGCACCAGGAAGAAGAAATGCTGAGGACAAGGAAGTTAAACATTTACCATGTACTGTTCACATAAATTCTACATTAATCAGAAAAGGTATTGAGCCAATATGGCTTTTAAGAGTGTGAATTAAATTGCCCATAAGTCTGATATTATCTCAAGTAATTTACCAGTGCCATGACATCAGATATAACCAGGACAATGAGGAATAAACTGGAAAGGAAGAGGACATAAAAAGAAAATCAAATGGAAAGAAAACATGAACAAGAACCAAAATGTGTAACAATATCCATGTACTGCAAAAACAACATAGATACGATTTGTGTTTTATATTTCTTAACAGAATAAGAATTTGTTCATGTTGAAAAATTTTATATGAACAAATGTGAAATACAACCGTCAGATCAAATTACCTTCTTGATGAAAGCTGTGTTGCAACTTGGATGGTCTCAAAGGTACACATTACTATGATAAATGGAATAATAACCTGAGAGGAAAAAATACAATTTAAAGAAATTTAGTCAAAGACAATCAACATGAAATCAGGAATTTCCATTGGCGCACACATTCAAACGCTGATGATGGGAAGCTATTGGATTGTAGCCTGGGTGGTGCAGTCTGACAGAAGCAAGGCTGCTACATCGCATCATCTGCCTTTCTAATTAATACCAGCAGGCAAGATGGTTGAAGCGTCTTGATCCACTACATGAAGAAGGAACTGAATTGACGACCAATTGATTGCAGAGCAAACTCCTACCACCGTTGCAGTGAACATTTAACAGATCAATCCATAATCTGACAATGGAAGTGCAAGACCCCTGCGGACCAACCCAGGCATGCCTGTCTGCTTAAACTGACAACAAGAGAGCATTAATTAAAGAAGCAGCCATGCGGCCCACCAAAACCTCATGGAGTTAGTGCAGATCAAAAATAAATGATTTGAAAATTGGTGTCCTCAAATACTCTCCAATCAATCCGATTGAGGTTGAGCTCTGTCTGAAGGAAAATGTGGTGAAAAAAATGTAGCCTTTAAATATGTAAAGCTATATGAAACGTGCTCCAAAAGATTTGCAGTTGTAATTGCGATGAAGGGGAAAGAATACTACAAAGCATTGACTTAGTGGGGCTGAGTCAAATCAAGTGCATATCACTCTTTTCATATTGTTATGTAAAAAAAAAAAAAACATTCAATCTTTTTCGCTCTGCTTCACAATAATATGCTACTTCATGTTTGTCTATACGTTGAAGTGAGTTCCTCTTTACATTTTAATGGGGAATGTAAAGAGGAATGAATAATATTGTTAAGTTCTTCACACAACATGACATAACAAACACCTAGAGTAACCTACCTTCCACATCATGAGACCCCCCATGATAAACGGGTTGAAAACGGTGAGGAAACAATAGACAGAGGCTGGGTCAAAACTAGATAACAGCAAAAAGAGGAAGCATCAGCAACTACTGACAAAACCAGAGCTACAGTAAATCAGAAACATAAAAAAAAAAAAAAGAACCAGTTTTGAGAAGAACAGCAGACCATTAACATGTTGCTGTTAGACTTCACATTTCTGTAATTCTTTTGGTGCCTCAGACAATTTCTTGGTTCAAAACCTTTAGACTAGTTTCACTAAACAAACTAAAACGCATCATAAACGGAAATATTTTTTCACAGTTCACTACGCTGCTTCCTCTATTTAAATGATCAACAGGATATCATTAAGAAAGCAAACATAAATGAGACTAAGCACCCAAGAGAGGTTCACTAAAAGTATAGACTACAACATCTACAACTATCCCATTCAAGCGTCATGTCATTTGTAACAAAAAATAAGTACAGAAAAGTACGTTCAAAAACACAAACATTATCCTACCTGTTAATGGATGCTATGTTCCCCGTGCCAAAGAAAGCTGTTATTATAAAAAATACCTGAAGAAAATAATAAGGAAAAAACTGAAGTAATGTGAAGTAACTATTTTTAGACATGTAAAGGTGCTGCTAAAATTGTACAAAGGTTATCTAAGCTTATAAGGGCTACCTTTAACAACACTCTGAGAGTAAAGCACCTCAATTTGACCTCAGTTAGTTCTTGTGGTTTAATTGCAAACAATTACAGTATACCAAGGATACAAAAAAATATGATCTTCTGATGTCGTCGAGCTTCAGCTGTCGGATTTTGGTAATGTCAATGTTGGCTGAGAAATCAAGTGTAGACAGCTGAAAACAAAGAAACACGATTAGAAACCACTTTTGGGCATATTTCAATGAGAAATTTGCATTTGGTGCATGATCGACTGAGTAAAAACCTGATAAAATATCTCCCACCAGAAAGGTCACTTGCCTGACTTCAAACTACATTCACCATATTCTCACAATATGTGATGCATCGCATTAATTCTGTTTCCGACTTCCACTCCGGCCATTTTACAGGTAAACAGACGGTCTACCGGAGAAGAAATGTGGGTGAAAAGCTTGAGGCAACATTAACTTTTCCATCCTAAACTGGATAATATTGTAATTCTAAACCTTTCAATCTTTTAAAGATTGGGTGGATTACCTGAAAGATGGACTATGAATATGTACACTAGCATATTTATTGGCCTCATGCACACCAGTGCTATGATATTTTAAAGCTTAAAGGTTTACAAGTTGCTGGTCTTTCAGCAGTTGCTTTAAATTGAAATTGTAAAACCACATTCATCTTGATTCATCCTCTGTTGGTAACCAATGGAAAACTGATCGCAGCAATTACTTATGTTCAACACACACCAGCTGAAGCCAGTGGTAAAGCTTTCTTTGATTGCAGTATTTCTCAGTCGCTTCAGTGCATTTCTCAGATCAGAATTGAAATTCTCAAAACTACTTGTTCAATCTTCAAATCAAATTGTCACTTGTGCACGTCAAAAAAGCAGTTTTCTTGTTCCTTTGAGTAAGTAGCAAATGTTGTTGTACATTCTGCAAGAGAATACGTACAATTCTCAGCTTTTTCCTACATTTTCAACTCCTGATGATATCTGGATCAAAATGTGTTATATAGGAAGAGTCTAAACCTCCACAACGTTTAAGCCAGAGGTTCCCAAACTGCGCCATTGCAGGGATGAATAAAAAAGAAAAATATAAAAAAAAAACGGTGAACGCTGTGTGTGCTGGGGGGGGAGGTTGAGTGGATGGAAGAGTATAACAGGGAGTCTCTAAGGATCTCTCATCAAAACTTTAGCCATTGTTTACAGAACATTCCTCCAGAGTACATTGCTATATTGACATGACTAATCAATTTGACTGTTTTATCCAAAAACAATGAGACAAAGTCATTCTGAGGCACTGATATGTTCACTGACAGATATTTAATTCTAAAAGATGAACTACAGATTTTGAGAAACAAACTGGCTTTGTAGGTGATCAATACTGTTTTGGCCCATTTCTCCAGACAGTGTAACTGGGTCCGTTTTTTGTGCTTCCTTGCACACCTTTTCAGCTCAACAGGCACATTTTCCATGACTGAGATCACCTCTTTGCAGGGACCATTCAACTTTGTTGTATTTAGACCACTTTGTAACTATCTGGTTGCATGGTCAGGGTCACGGTTCATTTGGAAGACTTGTTTAACCGACTATAGCCAAACACTTCAGTTTTAGTTTTATCACACAAAATAACAATATTTGTCACTGTATTCAATTTTTCTTTTTTAAATTGCTTTTGGAGAAATTACTATTTCCCAGCTGAATGGTCTTTCAGGCTATGTTGTTGCAGAATTTGTTTCGCAGTGAGTAATGACAGTTTCTTACCAGCTTCAGCTGGCATCTTCACAAGGCCTTTTGCATTTGTTTTGGTATTAATACCAATATTTCACACAAAATTATACTTATAACATGTAAAAAAGAAATTCTCTAGAAACCTTGAGGTGTTGCCACAAACACAAAGCCACAACTTTACTATATGTTCTTTCACCAACTATTTAAAGGCATAATAGTAAAAATATTATGACTCTGTGACATGATTCTGTGAGCTCTCACTGACTAAAGCAGGAAAGCTTTGGTCTGATTCTTTGTGTAAGAGTGAGTAAAAAGCAATTAAATGATATATTCTTTTATATTTTAAGTCTACTAGCAAAAGCAAAAGATACATAGTAGTTAATATGGACACAAAAAATGTAAAAGAAAAAGCAGACCTCCTCCCACATCCCCAAACTTTTCTCATTATGACTTGTATTCTAATGCTACCTCTTGTCTTCTGGAGTCACCCTGAGCGAGTAAGGCCTCCTGTTCAATGCTGATCCACACAAACATCAACCAAGACAAAACAGGAGGGAACAAGGCCTCTGACCTAAGTAGGATAAAACAGAAAGCATATTTATATTCAGCAGATTTTCTGAAGCTGTAAAGCTACAAAATAACAACTCAATTTAAAATGATCTTGCCATACCCAGTACTGAGAAGCAAGTAAGTGGATGTGAGAGACAAAAATATGCTGAGGAGTCGGTGAAAAAGACGCGTTGAGCTCAAAAGAGGAACGAATATAGACGATGCTGGAAAAAGATAGACAGCATACATAGCTTCACTCTTGTGTCAGATCACTGTCTCAAGCCAAAACATACATTTTAAATAATAACTTTCAGTGGATTTTTCTGTGACATTGAGAAAAGTCTTTCATCCACCAACCTAATGTGCTCCAGCTGATGATCTGATTTAGAAGGGGGAGTCCTTGTTTCTGCTGTAGGCTGGAATGTGTGAGCGATGGCACGTACAAACACACGGCCACATGGATCATCTGTTAGGGTTGACAAGTAATGCATCTTTTAGCAGTTGTTGAGAAGAAAAAAAAATAACACCCGAACCTGGAAAAGCAAACAATTACCTGACTGAAAAATTGCCGTCTGTCGCTTGTGTGCAGCGGTGTCCTCCGCCATGCTGACCAGAGGTAACAGACCGAAGTGAAGAGAGTAAGCAGGCCTGCGCAGGTACTGAGGAAACAGAAACTAAGCTTTATTGCATTTACCATTTAGGGGACGCAACCGTCTTTAAGCACATGGATGTAGTGGAAAGCTTTTACTGTGAATCAGTGAATCAGGAGTCAGAAATTATGCCAAAAAAAACTTTCTACCGGTTACACGTCTAACTTTCTTTTGTTTGTTTTTGAAAATCAAAGATGAGTCAAAAGGTCCTGCTAAACTCTGTGAAGAGTGCCTCAAAAATATCTGCATTAATAATAATTACTTCTTAAAATCTTTAAAATGGGGAATTCACCTGAATTTGAACACATGTTGAGTTTTTTTTTTACTGTGTTTCAGAAGACATATTGGAATATTTGAATTTAATGCTAACAAAAGTTAATAAGATAAAAAAAAGTTCTAAAAATGAGAAAGCATGTTTATAGAGGAAAGAACTTCAAACCTCTGAAATACATCCTTGCAACCATTTCCCCCGACTTCCACCCCCAACTTCTACTTAAAATGATTATACATTTTCCATACCTCGGAAGAGGGAAGTTAATGCATTTTCACTTGCTTTTTGCTTAGTTTTAAAGAAGTTATTCTTAAACAACTTCACTAAGAATATAGAGTAATGATATGGCCACCTTATCTGATGTCTTTAAATCCAAAACAAAAAAATTCCTACTTTTTTTTTTTATTGCGACCTGTCAGAAGCGCTGAAAATGTTTCATTTCAGAAATTGATAGAACTAGAGCAACAAAAAACAAATGTCTGCATGTGATAACATTTCATTTCTGAGTAGAAAGATAATAGGGTATAGTGGTAAATCTTCTGATAGATGAAGGAAATAAAGGAAGTACTCACACCAGATGTAGGTTAGGCTCTCTGCCCACAACAGGCATCAGGGGGAAAACAGCCAAGCACAGGCAGCCAAGAAACCAGCCCACTGAGCGAAGCTACACAGGAAAACAGTCAACAACAACCGCAAACAGTGGTGAGTGGGGGATTAAACAGAAAATGAAACTTTGTTTAACAAACTTGCACAAAAAATTGCTACAAAAATTAGAACGCATAATTTGGACTTTAGAAAACTGAAACATCAGACTTCTGTATTTCTACAAGAACTGAGGTATTAATAGCTTTCAAGGGCAGAGTGACTAAAAATATGAAATGGTTTCAAAAGGTTTACATTTTCTTTTAAGGAAAATCTTTTTCGTGCATTTTGGGACATAGTTGCTGAGACATTTGAGGTTACTTTTCTGTTCGAGGAAAGTTTTCTGTAAGCTTTGTCTGTATGACACATGGACTCAAATATCACTACAGAAAACTTTGACATAAAGAGAGGTTGCTTGTTGACTCGATGGTTGCTTGGTGCAATGTGTTGCTGCGATGTGTTTGTGGTAACATCTTGGGTTTTAAATTCACTTAAACATGGAGGAGTGAATTAAGAACAAATGTCTTTACTCTAATCTTATCTTTCTAAAGAACATTATTCCAGAAATCTAGTAGTTTTTGCTGCCATACTTGTTTTTTTTTTTCTTCTAATTGTACTGTTGGCTGTGATGTATGTTACATTAATTGAAGACTGTAAAGTCTAAGATGTGGCACCTTCTCAAAACATTACAATCTGAATTAGCTGGGATGTCCACTTCCGGAAAGATCGGGAACTACCTCAAATGTTTTCCACTTACAATTTTTTTTGTTACTGCTGAATGTTGGACATAAAACTGTTTCCAAATAAACTCACAATCATTACCATATTTGTTGGGCAACAACAAATGCTTCTCTGTGTTCATTGCTGATGAATCCTAGCCTTGGTATTCTGTTAATGCACATATTTGTGCTACATATCAGCAAATTGCTTTTATTTAGATGATCACTCTTGATCATTAAAAATGATTGTGTGTGTTTGAATAACAGCAATTGTTCATCAAAATCTTTTGAATTAAAGCAGCAGTTTAATTCAATTGCTACACACAAGATTTCCATTTCAGTTTAATAAATAAATTGCAAACTTGGAGGTAGATATGAATAATTTTAGAACCTGGGGAAGAGCAGATTGCATTTAGTTTTTCCTGATATGCAAATATGTAAACTCCGAGAAACAAAAGGCTGTTCTATCTACTCTGACTATTTATGTCTACTTCGAAACATATCGTGATGCAGTGACGCTCATTTTATTTATCCACATCAATGGATGTCTTTCCAGGATATACAATTCTGTATATCCTGGAAATACAGGATATATTTCTGTATTTCCAGAATACAGAAATATTCTGGAATATTCTTTGCCATAAAATGGATATTCTTTGCCATAAAATGGTGGGTATTCTTTGCCATAAAATGGTGGGGGGGTTTTTGTATTTTTTTTTTTTGTGAAAAAATAAAACTGTAGGATTGGTTTTGGTTTCAACATTATAGTGAAAACATTCTTAACTCGCAAACAACATCATGTTGTTTGAATATGTGTTTATCATTCTAGAAAAAAAAAATCCTGAACAGCATCAGTATTCCATGATCTAATCACTAACCTTTATTGGTCCGATACAAGCTCATAAATATGATCTTCTAGTTACCTTGGCTTTGCCAAAAAGTCCCGAAAGGAGTGGCCACAGCGAAAGGAAAGCCAGGCCTACAGTCAGCATGGAACGATGAAAGAAACTCACCACCTGGGGACAGCAAATGACAATCAGTGATCCAAGATACAGACTGTTGTCAGACTGCACACAAAAATCCCCCATGCACTAGTTACAACTCGGATTGAAAAGATCTGGGTTGGGCTGAAGAGACTTACAAGCAATTCGATCCCAAATACAACCAGCACAAAATAGCCCAAACATTTCCAGAGTGGCAGAGAGGGAGCTGATCGGACCAGATCTGACAGAGCTCCAGACCTAAACAGGAAGAAAATATTTCAGTTGCAAAGAAGAAGAGGCAGTAAATTAGAACATTCTTATCCTTTTGCAGAGGCTAGAGGAAAAAAAAAAGCAAACCCCAAAGAACCTAAATGACACCTAAATAAATATGTCTGAGTGTATTTTGGTTTCTTGTGCGATTACTCACTTAGAGTAATTATTATAGAATTAGAGTAATTTTGTAATAATTATTACACAATGGCAGGAACTTTGTTCAATTTACACTTACATTATGAAAGGTACAAACACTAATCTGTTTACATTTCTTTTTAAATGTCTTACTTACTCTTTTAAAGCAGAGTACCACACAGGAACTGGCAGCAAGCAGTATATATAGTACGTAATAGGACTTCTTTGGATAAGCAGGAACAGAGTGATCACCATAGCCACAGCAATACAAAACCTGGCCAAATTCTGATTGGGATTCTGCACACACACACAAGTGCAATACCAGTTTAACAAGACAGGCAAGAGTTGTAAACCTCTTTTGTGAAAGGACTCTACTGTCCCCACCTGTTTAGCGAGGTTGGGATAACGAATGAGGCTGGCGTGAGTCCTCAGTATAACCAAGATGACATACGACGTCCAGCCTATGAAACCCAGCACCACACTGCAACCCAGGAAGAACCTGTCGTAGGTGTGGTAGTAGACCAGGCCCTCTAAAGACAGGGATATCAGAGACTGGCACAGAGAGATCTGACAAGAGATGGAAATTATATGGGAATCAAATGGAGTGACTATGTAAAGAAGGAAAGAAACAATAATATTACCACACAATTATTGAAGAAAAACACAGTTATGGATTTCACAGCAGTTTGTAGTTTTCGAAGGGATTAAACATCAAAAACCCAGAACTAATTTGATGTTCATCTAATATTTCCTGATTAAATTTAATTAATTCTCTGATACTTACAGCATCATTATACTTCTCTAACTGTATCAGTATCCGGGCCCTGTGAGTGAATTCTGTTTGCTTTGACTCAGTCAGGAGTCTGGGGGGGGGAAAAAATAACAACATAAAATTACTGACCTGCTTATCTTATGATAAAAACAAGCTAACTTGTAATGCTTTGTGTATTGTACTCACTGGAATGGCGTGAACAGAAAAGGTAGGGTTGTCTCTTTTTTCTGGATCATTTTCATCTATTGAAGAAAAACAAAACGACCGTTGTGTAATTGCTGTGTATCAATGACAGTATTACAAAAGTCTCACATTGTGCGACATGGCAGTTAGTATACAGCAGAAATGCATGCTGTGATACCTTGAACTGCTCCAATACTTGGATGGCATTAGTGTACATGCTTTCAGCTTTGAACTGGTCACTGTTGTTAAGGTAGAGGAGAGGCATCACTCCCTGGAAACACGCACATACAAAACCATGTCTAGTTCAAAATCGGAACTAGAGAAGTCAAATATTACATTATATTGCTATTTGTTTAAGTATGAGTAGATGATTCACTTTCAGGCAAGCTAAGTAATGCACTGAAGAGGTATATTTTGAAAATTGTATCTATTATATCATTATTATGATTATCCACTGACTTACAACAGAGTTAACTGGAATGGGCAAACCAAGAAGTGAAGCCATGAGCGGAGCAATATCAGCCTGTAAAAAATAAATAAATAAATAAATAAACAAAACAAACTTGCAAAACTGTTTACACAACTAGACCTTATCAAACCACAATAATTATTTCTACAAATTATGTATTTTGTAAGACAGATCAGCACGTTGTTTGTCTCCTAATGTTCTCCAAAGCTTTGCTTTACATAAAAATCTGAAAATGGCAGTGTGCACTTGTATTTGGTCTCCAAAATCAACATTTTGTAGAGCTCTCTTTTATTGTTGTTACAGCTGCAAGTCTTTTGTCTACCAGGGAGATGAGCACTATTAGTTTTTCTCATGGCTGCTTCTCTTATTAATGTTTTCCTTCCCTTGTAGTTTAGTTAGACAGTAATGGCGCATTAGGTTCGTAGTTGTTATTATGCCGTTTTACATTTGCAGCTTGGATTAGCACTCAATGAAATGCTACATTGGGATGTGTTCATATTTCTATTTTATTTGTAGGCTGAATGCTTTTTTAGAGCAACCACATGTGTTACTGGTAGAAACTGGCCTTTTGAAACTTGGATGCTTTAATATTTAACTCATTTGTTTATTCCTGTACAATATATATATATATATATATATATATAAACAAACCTATCTGTTTTCCTCTACTCTCTCCATTTGTGCCAGCTGTTATGACATGGCAGTCCAGATGTTGTTGTGGCATCGTTTCCCACGTGTTTTGTGGGGGTCCGGTGGATTGCGCAGCACCAACCAGGCCTGCAAAGTTTGTGACTTCAGTTCCTAAACTCGCTGCTTTTGCCTGAGACCTCCATGGCAGCCAGAGTGTTGCAATGGCCCCATAACAGCTGACCACAGTTTAAGTGCAATGCCGAGATTTACAACTCCAAGTGTCCAAACGAGCTCCGTGGTGATTTGCAGCTATGCAAAGCCAAATTTGCACAGGGAATGTACATAAAAGTGGATCATTTAAAAAATGAAATGTAATAGAAAATGATTAACACTCTTTTCTACAAGAGGATTTAAGTGAACAACATTCCTGAAACTTCATGGAGGATATTAATAGAAATTCCTAATTTAATTGCTTAGTGGATGATTTTGATTTGAACGTGGTAGTTTAGTGTTTTGGTAAATTAAGAAGATAAATGTTTATTAAATACTAACATATACAGTTGAAACCAGATTTTTACATGCACTGAATAAAAAGACAAACATCTTTTTAATCACTGTCTGAAGTTCAGACAAAATATTTCTTGTTTTAGCTTAGTTAGAATTACCAAAATTATTTCTATTTACTAAAAGCCAGAAAATACAGTGAGAACATTTCTTAGAATATTTTTTGTAACTTTTCTCTATTTCAGAAGTTTACATTCCTTTGTTCGATATCAGGAATAACTGGATTTCAAAATGTATGACTTTGGTTATACAAATATAAGAAGTTTGGGTTTCTTTCCACAAACTTCTGATAGGTTAACTGACACATTTGAGTTAATTGGAGAAACTCCTGTGGATGTAATTTAAGGTCACATTTCTGTCTTGCTTGATAAGATGGGAAGGTCAAAAGAGTCAGCCAAGATATCAGGAAGAGAATTGTGGATAAATCTGGTTCTTCCTTATGGACAACTCATCAATGCTTTAAGATTCTGTTCAAACTATTTAATAGAAGTAGATACATGATGAAAATGTCTAACTGCTCAGAAAGAAGATGGATTCTGTGTCCTAAAGATTAATGTGTTTTGATTCAATTTTTGCAGATTGACTCCAGAACAAATCTAAAGAACTTGTGAAGATGCTGGAATTAATTATTCCTTGTACAAAAAGATCCCAATGAAAGAACTGTACATAATGAACCATGTTGTGTTCTGTGTCAAATATCTTACTCATTAAAAGTCATGATGTGTACAACATGATCGGAGGTTTAAGAATTTAACATCCATCTTTTTCCTACAACACAGCTTGGTTGGCCAGAGAGGTCTGAGGTAATCTGAAAGTCTTAAAGCAAAGGCAGATCGTGATGTGCAGCCAGAGGCCAAGGGCCAGATCCTGGAAACTAGCTTGGAGCAAAATAAGGAATAATCATGAGGTGAATGAGTTCTGTTTCTGTTCTGCTCAGTCTTGGCTGCAAAATCAGAGATTTTAGCTTTCACATCAGTACAAACAGCTCTAGCTGGAATTATCCTCTACGTTTGGGTTTCTAAAGAAATATCAAGGGTTAATATTATACCCTCTGGGTATTAATCTCAGCGCTCCCATACATTTCCATAGTGTTTACATCATCGTATTTAGGCTTTTACAAATGAGAATGTCAGCTGGTTTATACTTGGACCATATAGTAGATGGATAATTTGCAGCAGAGTTTCCAGCAAAATGTTCTCATAGCATTGATTGCATCAAGAGAGCAACACCAGTCAGAGTGAATACGGACTGATGTGGATAAGGCCAGCAGGAGTCAGATTTTCCAGGCTGCATGCGTTCTCAGTTGAAGATGCAACACTGACAGTTGGGGCTTGAGGTCATGGTCCCATAGAGCCAGATGGAAGCCCAGCCCTGCATACTTACTCTGGACCTGCTAGTGCTGATGCAGAGTGCTGACGTCTGTTTGGAAAGCACCAGATGCTGCTGATTTAAGTTTCTATTACTCACACTCAGGCTGGGACTCACAGCGAGGAATGGCCAGGAATACAGTGCTTTGCATAAGTGTTCTTAGACCTTGAACGTTTTCACATGTTTTACTGGTGAGCAGTTGTGAAGTGGAAGGAAAACTGGATTTGGTTTCAGTGTTTTTGATAAATTTATCAAGCAAACCAAATCATCTGAAAATATACAGCTGCAAAAATACCAATGCTTATTTGTCTACCCAAAATGACTGGGTAGAAAAGGAGATCAATGTAAAGTGTATTATTCCTAAGGGTAATTTGCTTAGAAAAATACAAATAGTATTGGTAGGAATACAAATAACCACAACATTCATGATACAACCAGGAAACAAACATAGGCGTCTTTGTTTGGGCCTATCAGGTCAAATAATTTATGAGGCTGACACTAACAGGAACAAATTAACATTTATACCTTTTTGCATTGCACTATATTGCCATGTATCTGCAAGCTGATGGCATTAACCTGTAATGGATACGGTAAAGAGAGTCGTTTAGGTCAGCTAGGGGAACTTTGACCTTTCTTGAAACTCTAATTCAGTATAACTGACAAATCTCTTCGAGACTTATTCCCATTATTTTGATGCACATTTCCATAGTGCTGTTTGGGCTGTGCTTATTTTTTCACCAACAAATAAAAAAAGTAGTTTGTAGATACGCAAATCAGGTTAAGACACGTAACTAAAGACTGTAAGTGTAAGCTGTGGTACTACAAGGAATTAAATCAGGGAGATGAGTAAAAGTGCATGTTGCAGATTTTTTAAAAATTTGTTGAGAATCATATATCATTGTCCTTCGCTTATCAATTGTGTGTTATAAATTTATAGAATGAAGGTTGTGGTCCTAATGTGGAAAAATAAAAAAAAACTTGAGGAGTTAACGTTCGCAAGGCACTGCTCCAACTGTCACCTTTCTTCTTGTTCCCATCCGCCCCTCATCATCCACATCCAAGATGTCCAAAAATGATTCCAAAAATGATCTTGCATGGAGTCAGGAGTGTCAAGATAGTTTAGCTCTTAAAGGCCAAAGAGCTTCCTGACTTTTTGGAGAACTGCCATCAGCTGCATGCATGCTGTGCATCAAGATTTCTTTTTTTCTCTGCCACATCTGATATCACTCCATGCAAAAAAGGCATGTTGAAAATTTCCCTTGATTCCACTTATCTGACAGAGAGCTGGAGCCGAGCAGAGATTTCAGATTGATAATGACACGCTCTAACAAACTAACAGATACATTTACATTCGGGTTTATTTTGGCAGCCTGTGATTTATGCTGTTGATGTCATCTGTGGTGTATGTTTGTGACAATCTTCTATACGGGGGAAAAAAATAGTCTCTTTACCAAATGTTATTATAGTGGCCCAAATACAGCTGCCAACATGAAGTCATGGGGCGGTGCCTTTTGACAATATCGTCCTCGGGCAAATGCTTTTTTTTTTTTTTTTTTTCATGGCTGACTGACTGTTCGCAATCATCTCCCTGTTGAGAATCAGAGGAATAATTTAACGCAGCTGTAATGGAAGCAAACGTCATTTATATGACCGCATATCGAGCCAAAACCGTGTGTAAGAGTGTTCTGCGTTTGATGAAGTTTGATATATGAGTGTAACAAAGATGGAAACACCCAGTTGTTACCCGTGTGCTACAGAAGTGTGTTTTAAATGTCCCTCTGCAGGAAAACAACAACTTTGGGCTGTTGCTTTATTTTTGTTTGATCAAATCAAGGATCTAAAGCCGAATGAAATTCTTATTTTTCTCCTGTGATAGGCCAGACCCAAGGGGGAAGGACTGACACCCTACCAAGGGAAGAAAAGATGCTTTGGCGAGTACAAGTGTCCCAAGTGTAAGAGGAAGTGGATGAGTGGCAACTCCTGGGCCAACATGGGACAAGAATGCATCAAATGTCACATCAACGTCTATCCACACAAACAGGTACATCAGCCAACATATCGATCAGAGTGGGAAAATGTTGCACACGGAGTCTGGCTCATTTCAACTAAAGTTAACTGAATTCAGACTCTGGTTCAAAGATTTTCCAGATGGCCTCACTAAAGGGAAATAAAAACCACTTTATCTGCACTGATGTACAAACATTGAATAAACAAATTACATTTCGTGATGCATAAATGTTTAGAATTAGGCAGTTAATCTGCTCAAGATTCAAAGAAAAACGCATTTATGAATGCCTCACTTAGAATTTTCTGCCATTAAGGAAGTGGCAAAAAGTCTTGTCATGTTCAGGAAGAAAACATGAAATCATATTAACCATAACGTTTTTTTTTTCCTAACCACACATGCTGCAATTAACATGCTGCACAAACAGTGTTTTGCTTTCTGTCCAAAAAATGTTTCTCAGAGCTTATTTTAGTGTAGAGGCGAAGAAAGAATCCACTGTTTTCCAGCTGGAGATATATTTATCCCAAACACTTCATCTTTTAATATTTATGCTTCTCCACATTCCTGCAATTCCACTTCCAGAAATAAAATTAGGCTGACTGTTAGAGGCCCAGCTCTCTGTTAACCTTTGCAAGAACTAAAGCTGGAAATAAAATATTTCCCCCATGTGTCACAGGTGAAACAATTGAAAGTAAAGCTTCAATTTGGTTTTAATTTAAAATTCAGCTTTGTGAAACGCTTCCTTATCCGATCCCTAAGAATATTGACCAAACTAACTACGTTCTTCTTTTTTAATTAATCAGCTTTAAATTGTTATTTTGATTTGAACTGTATCTGGAAGTCATGCCAGGAATTTTCAGCTTTAACTGATTGGGTATCAACTTTTTTGAGTTCAAAATATTTCAAAAGAGCAGTGTTATTTTTTTCCAGGCACATGATGCCATTTTATAGCCTTTTGTATATGAACTAAATGACGTTCTTAGGAGTGTTGAACTGAGACCTAGTCTGTATGATGAGCTCAGCAGACTCTCAATTCCAATTTGCTAGTTACTGCTGCTGCTAATCTGGAGGAGCTGTGAGGGGGGCTGGTGCTCTGTGAGGTTAGGCTCTGCTGGAGACTGTAGGTTCAAGAAGGACTTTTGTGGAAATAGGTAATGTTGTGTGAGAGCACGCATTCAGGTATCTACTTTAGGATAGTTGCATTTGAAGTGAACAGAAAGCTCAACAATCAGTTGCCATTTTAAACTTTTTTTTTTTTTTTTAGCATTTTAGTGATTGATAGCCTGAATGGAACACAGACATGTTCCAGATCCTAGAAAACACATAACTTGTGTCTTCTAACAGAGTGCTGACATTTCTACATCGCATTTTCTCCCTGATAGAGTATGAGAGCTCAAAAATCTAAACTAAAACAACTTTCTGATATTCAGTCAGCTGCTGTGGCCTTTTATGTCTCCTCTGTAAAGTGTCACGGCACATTGTTTGCTTTTATGATGACTTTTTGGTTTTTTTAATGATATTCCTGGCAATGCGATATTATAAATGTGTCCAGAAATATTTCGACATCAAACAGAACCATTCCTGGATTGGGATTATGTATCAGTGGCCTCACCCTGATATCTGATCTAGGAACAACACCACGTTGGATCAGAACAGTCCCAACTCTAATATTTTCGCACTTCATTGAATCTTGATTTCACAGCATCCCACTGTTATGTCACACACAACTAGTTTTCAATAGGACAATAGTAGCCAATTAACTTCCTCAGTCTGAATGAGTCTCTTGCTCCACTGCAGTTCACCACGGTTCCCTGAAACCACTATGGGAGCACCATAAAATCTCCATTAGATTTCCAGTTTTGCTTTGGGACTTAATGTCTTTGACACAGCAGTAGTAAAGCCCCAGATCTTGCTGGAAGAGTCATTAGTGGAAGTCTGAAGTATCTCTTTGTAATGACCCATGCTAACTGGGTTTCCTTTAGTTAAAGCAGTTGAAATAAATAAGTGTTTTGAGGGGAAAAAAAAAAAAAAAAAAAAACTCCAGAGAAGAAAGGAATAAATGAGAGGGAAAAATTTCCAGATGGGCTATTAAAATCACCTCCAAACGTGCTCGCTCTGAAACGTTTCCTTTGTAGCTGATAATGATTCCAAGAAACCTGATGCTAATATTTCCAAACAGTCCATCATAATCAGAAGAAAATTTCCATCTTTTCTGGTTCAGCTAAAGCATGCTGAGGCTTTACATATCTCTGAGCTAATTGTGTTCAGTACAAACCTGTTTTATGAAGAACTTCCATGTGGTGTCCATCAGGCCAAACATACTGCTGATAAAACTGTGTAGTAACTAACAGCTATACTTGATTTAAATGTGGGTAATCAATTCAGTTTTATGAGTCTCCATAAATCATTTTGAAATGAACCCCCACCTTCTAAGTGAAGGATTTCTATCACAAACAGGGGATTGATTCTGATTGACATCAAAATGTTTATGCCTCAGTTAAAATGGAGAGATTATAAGAAGAAAAAACTTTGTGAACAGGATTTGATATAAACGTTTATCACCAGAGAGACTGTTCCTGCCGATTTAGGGAAGGAGTTAACATGTGGGACTATTCAGCCAATCAGAGTCTGGGCTCTGGTATCAATGTGCCTATGAGAATTCTGCCAGAACTGAGAACAACACTTTGCGACATAAAAACATTCAGATTTGCACCATATGTTGGCAGTAAGAGGTTATGACTATCTTTGTAGGACGTGGCAAACGACTTGGTGGAAAGCACTTCCTTGCAGGTAACAGGTCAAAAACGAAGTGTCCTTCTTTACTTAATTAGTCTGACTCATTATTTGTTTTGTTTGTTTCTCCAGCGACCTTTGGAGAAGCCGGACGGCCTGGATGTGTCTGACCAGAGTAAAGAGCACCCACAACACCTGTGTGAGAAATGTAAAGTCCTGGGCTACTACTGCCGCCGCGTGCAATAATCATCTCTACCCAGAGGGAAAGAACTTTGCTATCATAGTTCATGTTGTCTGCCTATTGACAAGCAGGTCTTCCCTTCTTGTCCACTCTGCTTCCAGACGGTAGCTCTCTTTTTATTTCTGATACCTTCCTTCTGTAAGATCAGGATCATTCATCTTGCACGCTTTCCAATAAATTGTAAAACCATGTACTAGAAACTGCATTACTCCAAATGTGTAATTAACTCCAGCAAATTAATGTATCAGTGAATTAGCACCAAGGATGTATCGTATTGGTGTCACTGACGATATGTTTAGTGTCAATGCCTCACCTTGGTGTTTGTTGGCTTTGTGTTTACAGAGATCTGTTTTCCTTTTTCCTGCCAAGTGAAGTATGCGATGTGGTGAACATTTTAGTCAGGGGGCTTCTAGCAATGGTAAAATGAAAAAGAAGGCCTTCGACCGTTCGTTTTAGGGGTCAGCAGCACATCTTACTAACTGTGAATTAACTGAGGGATAAAGTGCCATACATCCCGAGCTTACATTTCACATATTTATTTCCTTTTCTTCTAGTGTGCAATTTGAATTTTAACTGGGACATATGGAATATTTTTTTTTCTATGTTTGTGTATCACATTGTGTTACTGCGTCCATGTGTATTTAGGAACTACTGTAGGTTCAGTCGTATAGCGTCGCTCCTCAGATGGATTTTTGAAAATGTTGACAGAAGCGGTTTCACCGAACCCCTCTGGAGATTTTTCTTAGCTTTGCAAATTTGGAGATAGCTGTATTGCGCAGCAGCAGATGTTGGACAGATTACTGTAGCTTCAAATAAAAAGAAGAGTCAATCTATAGGACAAGTTTCAGTCTGAATATGATCTTGTTTAACAGTATTCTTTATAGCAATGAAGTTCTTGCCATGCTTTGAATTGAATTAGTATTTATATATGTATATATACAGTCTATATAAAACACTTAGAAGTTAAACTGTTACACTAGCATTTGACAAGCCAGTAAATGAATTGAAATACATTGCAGTTATATCTGGTGGATATTTCCAAAGCCTTCAACATTGTGTCCAGTAGCTAACTGCTGAATAGGGAGGCTATGCAGGAAGGCTAAAGGTATGGCTCAGGGTATTTGAAGAGAGGTTTTGTTTAAAAGTTATGTGACGCCTGCTTTTTATTTGGTATAAATCCAAATTATCTAAATCCATAGGCTGAAGCTAACGTCTAGTCTGAGAGGGGCCAGCAGTTTGTAGGAAACATGTCTGGTATGAACCTTTAAAGTGCTGTCACTTTTACAGTGGGGGTTATCTGTACAGGAAATGGAGATATGAGGCAGTGCACCAATGATCTTCCTGTGTGATTCAGGTACTGAAAATACCATGTAGGGGTTTTCTTGCCAGGTTAACTTTGTGATACAAAAAAAAAAAAAATCGGTGTAAAAAGGAAAATATTACAGCTGTTTAAATGATTGCAATCTTATGTATTTTTGCACTGCCTTACTTTTCTGTAAGGTAAATTACTCTTGGTAAAAATTAGGTTTATTAATACTGCACCAATTCACAAGAAATGTCTCCAGGCGATTCACAAAAAATTATTTCAGTTCAATCACACATACATTCCAATTGATCCTAGCTATCGAACAGTACATTAAGTTCAGTTTATTACTCAATGTGATGTCAAAAGAGGAAACCCAGCATCTAGTCATTGACTTGCAGCTTTCTGGATGAGCACGTAGCGACAGTAGACAATCGCTTGCGTTGTTGTTGACTTTACAGCAATCCCTCGTACCGAGCATTCATGTTGCAACAGTGGAGAGGAAAAATTGCCCTTTAATAGGAAGAAACGTCCAGCAGAAACTGGCTCAGTATTAGAGGCCATCTGCCACGACTGACTGGGGATTTGAGAAGACAAAGCAGAATATACAAAAAGAAACAGATGAACCAATGTAGGATTATTTTTTATGCTCCTGGGAGTAAAAGGTTAATAGCAGGAGAGGGAGATCATGAGATAATGATGGAAGCATTATCTCAGCCGACGCCTTCCTCCAGGAAGGTACTACAGCCGAAGCAAAACCAGGCAGAAACAGAAACAGACTAGATGTAGTTTCTACAGAGAAAAAAACAACAAAGAAAACAAAAAGCTAACACTTGAAATATGAGCAAATAATACAAATTATAGAGTAGAAGAAGAAGAAAGTGAGAAAGTGCAGGATGATTTTATACAGGACGGTTATTGGTGCTCTGTCTCCTACTTTCATTATTTTCCTAATATTAAAAATAACTGACTTTTGTGTAAAAGCAACCCAATGCAAATAATTTAAGGGTTTACAGGTTCATTAAATAGTGCTTGCTTAAACTAAAAGTTTTGGATTTGGGAGTGGGCATGAGCTGGTTTCTGATATTTAATCTTCTTGAGGTTTCAAAGATACAATTTCAGTACCAGAAAATGTTTCCATTATACCGTTCATTCAGTTTAATGTTTTTATGTTCAGATTCAAAAGAGACTGCAGAAGTCACCAGCGTCTTCTTGGACAGTATGGAGCAATAAGTATCTTTATACTCCCCCTCCCCCATGTTGGGGTGGACTGCCAGATGTATGGCTGAAATTTTACTCTATGAAGAGTAAAATCATACAATCAAAAGGAACAGAAAATCTACTACTAAGTCTTGTGGGTGCTTTTTAGAGTTTTTGCGTCTGTTAAAATAACTGTAAGCAAATGTAAAATATAACATTATTATAGCAATAATTACCAATATGTTAATTATTTAACAGCAATTAGAATAATTATCGCTATCCTGTTATAAACTAATTAGGCATGATATGTTTTTTATATTTTTATTTTGTTCATTTTTGTGTAAATTCTGCGATACTCTAGTATTGTTACTCAAGCTTATCATACTGTGATTATCTAATACTGGCATGTGCCTTGTGTAGGATGGTAGCTGTTCACTTTGGTCTTTGCTTTTCTTTTAGAAAGTTATCTACTGCTGGTAAGATGTTGGTTAATTATAACTTTTTAATGGAACCTCACTTTGAAAATCCTGAAGTATCTGCTTTAAGCTCAGAATAAGTGCGGAGATAATTTCTAAGTGGAGGAACTGAATTTGAACTCTGGCTTGTGAAAGGCAAAGCTGATAATTGTTATGTATACTGAAAGCGATGTAACACAGTCAGTTTTTCTGTGCCTTCTATCATAGCTTTGTGACGTCAGGAGGTATTATCAAACTGTAGATCTGAAGAATAACAGAGGGAGTTTTATATTAGTTTCAAATGATTGGAATCTACTTTTCAAGGATTCTCTTCCATGCGAGTTGTGACCCCTGTTTTATGCACTGTATCTGAAGCCTTTTGAATGCTGGTTGAGTATATTTTTATACTGTAACATGTACGTGCCTTCAAAAGATTTCAAGAGTGAAGGGTAAGTGCCGTGGGCTCAGAGGTGGAACTGTGTATGTGCTAACTGTGATGTTCAGAAAGTCTGATGGAGGTTCAAGATGTGACAAAGGACGAGAAAAAGATTAAAGCCCCTCTATTAGCGGTTGAACTGGCATGGCGGGTGTTCGCTTCAGAGCAGTTTGCTGGACCAGCGTTTCCAGCTGGCAATAACAATCCCACTGTGGTCTGTTGTCATGGAATATCAACATAGATGTTATTTCTTTTTAGATCCTCACAACAGAACTAAATGCTTATAAAACTTTGGACCTCACGCTTTGTTTTGTTTCTCCTTATAATCTGCTGTGGTTGCATTTATCCCAAAAAATATTGCTTTTGTCAAAAAAAAAAAAAAAAAAAAAAAAAAAAAACATACACATTTACTTGCAGTACTTGGAGTCATACTGGTACATTGCTGTGTGTGTGGAAATGAAGCTAAATGCCAACTTCTCAGTTAAAAGGGCACTCCAGGGATTTAGTTCACAAAGCTGAAAGGCTTAACACTAACAAAAGTAAATGTCTTATTCACTTTCTGTCACTTGGAATAAACTCAAAATCCCACTAACTTGTTTTCCATATGGTCCCATAACATAATCTTTTATAAACTACACTGCCTATTAAAAGGTGACATCACACCTGGCATTAACTTGTGTTTTTGGGATGATTAAATCACATATGGAGAGCCGAAAGTCCATCGACTCATGCCTGGTATAAATGTGATGTAATCTGATTTTTCTGCTAAATGCAACTAGCTTACAGGATATTTGTTTGCAAAGACCAGATGTTTTTTTTTTTTTTTTTACCAGTTATGGGCTTTAGTGCATTTTCATTCCTCATCTGCTTGCAATGAAATGCTTATGCAAACAGTTGGCACCTAATTGTAGCACAGAACTTGTTGCTTATTGAGTACTAAAGGCATCTGGCCATATGTCTACATAAAGACCACCTCTTATTGTGCCATTAACAGTAGGATCACATTGCTTTCACAGGACAGGTGTAAAGATCCCTTGTGATTTGATTTCCTGTGAATGCCATGTGGTGTCAATGGTCAAGATGCAAATGTTATAGATCTCGAACCTGTTGCTGATCATTTTCACCAATTCTGAGTTCTTTAAGAGCTGTACAAAATAAAACTCTTTTTTTGTACATTCCGCAATCGAAATAGAATGCAATAAAAGATAAAACTAAACAATAATTTTCTCCAAAACCAAAGTTAGACCACTGAAACTTAGGATTTCTTACTGTAAACAGCAGTCTCTTTGTGTGCATTTGATGTAAAAATGAATGGACTTTTAGCTGATTTCCAATACAAAGCCAACTCTTTCAACTCCAGTACATTTCATAACAGGCAAAAACGATTCATTAAAGAGGAAAAAACAAAGGAACTTAATTAAATACGTTTGGCTCCCTGTTGTCTGCAAATGTCTCGTTCCCTGTTTAAAAGTAGCAGTCTGAAGGAGGAGGCAACATGTCTCTATGGAAAGTTGTTCCTTTCTGGAACCTTCTCACACCCTCTGTGCTTTACTTTATATCACCTTAATAATACCGGAACAGCTGAGTCTTCTGTCTTCCATAACAACTTCCACACTGAAGAGGGTTGTTTGTGTAAACGGTTGACTTAGCTATGACACATTCACTGACATGAAAAATGATCAGGTTTGCAGCTTTTTAGGGATAAAGTCAGTCCCAGTCATCATTTGTCTTCTTGATGCATTTCTGCTTAAAACTCAGAAGCCTTTTAATTGGTATTTACAGATTAAGTGAGATTACGTGTCATTAGGATGCTGTTGACGTAATTTTCTCAGTCTTGAAAAGCTGTTACTTTTTCAAAAGAGAATGGGCTAACTTTATTTATTAAACTGGCGGAGTGCCCCTTTAAACAGAAGATTTGCAATTTTATAAGATTTTTTATCTTTTTTTAATCCTTTGCCAGACTCCTTAGAGTCATCCATTAATGGGAACAATCCATTTGTCTTACTGTTAATGTTCTCCTTTTGCTTTGTTCAGTGACACTAACTGGTTTGCCAGACTACATATCAATGATGCCTTATAAATTAACCTCAAGAGTAACAGTGTTATTATGGGAGAAGAAAATCCTGTCAGAAAGTTTGGTTCCACACAGAAACGGGACATAATGGTGCCATTATAAATGACATCTCTAGAATCAAATGATGGAAGACATTAAAAACAGAGAATGAACTTGTAGACTATTTTGAATTTTCTAGTACATCATCAGATCAGAATTTGCTTTTTGTTTTCTATGACTAAGATGTGTATTTTGGAAACATTACTAGATGTTGAAATTTCTAAAGCAATCTGCAACTTATTTCCCTGACTAAGATGTTTTATGTATATATTTGATGGCCATGAGTTCCGATGTTTATCAATACATAGCTTTTTTTTGTTTGTGTCTATCAAGAAGGGCCTATTGCTGAGAAATAATAAAAGCTGGGAAATTGTTTTTGTTTTATTTTACACTCGTCTGGAGGAATATCCTGCAGAAATATTTATGGACTTTTTACAACACTTTTTGTATAGAATATGCAACAAAGTTTCACTAAGAAGGAAATATTGATGTCTACATAGAATATTATTAGAGAAAAAGCTGGTACATAATTAATACCCTTTCTCATTTATAAGCCATTGTATTTTCCACGTGGTAGCAGTGTTAAATAACCCACATTGCTATGCGACTAACCCGCCTTAAAGCCGTATATATTCTTTTTGTAAACACTAATATGCAGATTCATTGTGTTAACATGCAGAGATGATGTTTTTGTTGTTCCTTATCTAGTGATGGATATTCACCACTGTATAAGCACATTAAACTGTGAGATGTAGTTTGCTTAAAGCAGCGACGACAGGAAACTGTTAGAAACCTTTTTTTTTTTTTTTTTTTTGTAGATTAGGACGTGCTATGCTTTTGTCAGGAAGGTGTGTTTGACAAAGAACTGTCCCGAGTTTGCATGTGCATGAGTTTGGATTTGGATGAAATATTACTTTGTGCAATTTACACTTATTTAAATCCTTTACAGTAGTTTTAACATTATCAGCAACTTTAGTCCTGAAGTATTTCATTTAACAGAAGTGTAGCCTTTATGATTAACACATATTTACTGAATGTAATGTGTTAACACTTAAATGTGGTCGAGCTGGAATGTTTTGTTTCTCTCTGTGCTCTGTGTGCGTGTGTATCTCTTGAGATGTTTGCATTGCAATATTGCAATAATATTATGTTTGAATTGGATGGAACGCAGGTGAGAGGTGAATGATTTTTTTATTTTTTTTGGGGTGGGGGGAACATGGACCCGAGAGGTTTGGAGCGTTGGCCACAGGTCTGTTTTTCACGTCCATGAAACGGCATTCCAAAATGTGCCTTATTTGATAGATGGGAAAACATTTTAGTGCTTTTGAGCTGTTGAGAGCTTGATGAATAAAAGGCAAATTTATATCTGCTCAAAGTGTGTTTTGTTTTTATTTATCTTGTGTCTGGTTTCAGCCAATACCTCCTCATTGATTCCTGATGTCTCCAGTACGTGTAGAAGAACTTTCTCACATTTTAGCATGTTGCAACAACAGATGAAAGTAGTTTATAAGGAATTTATAAACTACCACAGCAGAGTAGTGCCGTTTACTGTAGTTAGTTACAAATAAAAGACGAAAAGCGAGGTGTGCATTTGTACTTAACCCTCTGAGTTAGTAGCTTAAAGGAGCGTCTTCGGAGGATGTCTCTACCAGTTTGCACTTTCAATGACTTTCTCCCACTATTCTTCCTGGCAAAACAGCTGCAGTTGCACTTTGGCTTGACCATTTTACTAATTTAATAGGTTTTGATTTAAAACCTGGCTCTAATGTTTGGGGTCATTGTCCTGAGAGAAGGTTAACCTTCCACTCAGTCTCAATTCTTTTCCTGGCTCTTGCAGCTTTTCTTCCAGGATTACTTCGTATTTTTGCTCCATCCACTTTCCCATCAACTCGGACCAGCTTCACTTCTGCTGGGAGACGAAAACTTCCCCAGAGCATGGTGATGTCACCGCCACTTTTTATTGCTAGAATAGTGTGTTCGAGGTAATGTGCGGTGTTAGTTTTCCTTCACACAGCATAACACATGTCATTTTTAGCACCTTCTGCATGTCTCTTGATCCATACATGGTTTCTTACGAACCTTAAATGGGGCTTCTTTTAGCTTTTGTTGTGCGTGTTGCCTGGTCTTACTGATGCCATTTGCTCCCTAATGACCTTCTGACCTCTTTACAGAACAGCTGTATTTATACTTGGATTCAATTAGCCACAGGTGGATGTTAGAAACTAACAAGGTTGTAAGCACTGGATTTTATCAAGGGATACCAGAGTAAATGGTGTCTACACTCTCCCGACCCCACTAGGGACAAAGGTGTACAGAAAATGGATGGATGTATGGATGGTGTCTACACCCTCTTTCTAACACTTTACAGTAAAGCACTACTTTATGTTGGTCTATCACATAAAATCTCAATAAAATGCAGTGAAGTTTGTAGTTGCGATATAACTAAAGGCTATAAATAGTTGTTCAAAAATCAGTTTTACAATCGCTTTATTTCTACCTCTGAAGGCTCTAGCTCCTACACAGGACATAGATCACGATGAAGAGGTTCCTAATGGATTATCCGTGGTGGTTGTGTTATGCAGTCGAGTGAGACATGTTTAAAACCCTTTTTTAAAAAGAAAAAAGAAAACATTCCGTGAAAGTGCTGAAAGATAGCAGACACATAAAGCTGCCAGGCCTCGCATTTCAACACCCGGAGTCTGGCTGTGGAAAGAAAACCCCCCAAAGACACATAAAAAAAGGACACTCGCTTACACGGGTGCTGGGTGATAAATGTGAGTCGTTTTGCAGAGAAAGCGGCCGGTCCCAGCTGTCAAGACATCATTGTTTTGCACATGTGTCGAGAACAGCGCCACTCTCCTCCGGGCCGAGCTTTCTTATTCACAATATTGAACATGCATTCCAAATGGCTACAAACTAAAAGAGGGTGGAGACCCAAATGATACCAAGTTTGTTACAACATCTTTTAGCCCAAACAGAGCGTGAGCAGGAAAAAAAAAAAAGTCACTATGGCAACAATGTAATGTGAGAATTCAAACAAACGATGGAAGGTCAGGACACATGTGCTTTCATTTAGGGGCGAGAGCTTGCCTTTTCACGTCGCTTCATTATTTACTTTCATGAAGTATTAAGTTGATGAGCAGCACCACCCACTCTCAGGCTTTCGGGTTGGCCCGGGCCTCCTCCCCTCTTCCTTCTGCCTTTCAAATAAAGATCCTACGTGCAAATCTAAACACATCCTCAGGTTCCTTTGTGGTTCCAGAAAACCAAGTCATTTGCACTGACTGAACTCGGAGTACATATACTGTAGTTCACATGTTCATCATCTGGTAACTGTATTCAAATCGGGGGGATGTCACATCCTGCTCCAAAGGACAGGAAGTCGGTTGTGCTGAAGTGCGAGTCTAAAAAAAGCAAGTGGAACGTTTTTTTTTTTGTTTAGTTTTTTTTTCTCGGGGAGCTTTAAAACCAGCAGGGTCGGTGGCACAAGGGAGCACATGTCCTGTAATCAGACCGCAGCTTGTAACAATCTGTAAAACAGCTTCTTAGTTGTGCATGAAAGTACAGAGTACGTCCTGCTGTTGTACTTTTAAAATCTCATCTCTAACAATAAAGAGATGTTATGAAATGTTATTTAAATAACACAGCAACGGAGTTGAGTGAGTATAAAGAAGTGCATGGTGTGTGTAGCAATTCAGTTATTGACAAGGTTTTGTAACAAAAGGCGAGGCCCTTCAGAAAACCTTTTCACTTTGTGGATTCTATTGTATGTTATATGATAGAGGAAACACATATTAGTGCATAGCTGTGAAGTGGTAGAAAAAAATATTTCACCCTTTTATTTTTAGTAATGAAAACCAGACATTTGTGTTATGCATTTGTTTTCAGTTGCTTTTACTTTGACATCCTTAACTAAAATCCAGTGCAACAACCTAATTTAGTATTTAGAGTCTCAATATAAATAGTTGTAAAAAAAGAACATTACTAAACATGCAGACAAAAGCAATAGACTGACCCAGTCACAGTCCAGACCTAAATCACAGTGAGAACCTGTGGCAAGAAATGAAAAATGACATTCACAGTCGATCTCCATCTGACCTGGCTGACCTTGAGCTCATTTGCAAAGAAATTTGAGCAGAATTTTCAGTCTCTGGATGTGAAAAGTTGCAAAGGCACATACCTTAAAAAATGGGCAACCATTTTTGCCAGAGAAAGGTGGTTCCACAAATACTATTCCATACAGTTGCATCCCACACTTTTCACATTTTTATTTGTGAAAAAAAAAACATGATTATCCATATCTTATTTTTCTTTCATTTCACAATTATGCGGCACTTAGTGTTGGACTGTCACAGCAAATTCTAATAAAAATGTGTAATGAGAAACTCTCATTACACATTCACTGCTCTTAATTAGCTTTTGAAGGTACTGTAGAAGTCAAGCTTGAGTATTTTGTGTGTAGTAATAACCAAAGATATTTGATCCTTCTTATCACACAGTAAGGAAAGTTAATAAAAGCTGTATTTGTCTGTATGGTCTTCAGATGTTACTGTGTCTAAAAGCAGAGGGAAGGCTCAGATCAGTGAACACAAATCCTTACTGCTCACACAAAGAATGTGTAAGCCTTTGGCACTAAAGCTTGACAGAGGCTGAGTAGGAAAAAAATTTAAAAATATCTATAGAATCGGAAATTGTATTTCACTCTGACATATCTGGGTGCTGCATTTAAAAGCTGAGCTACAGGCTGGAGTCATTCAGTATCTCAGAACCCAGCTGTGACTGTGTGTGCGCGTGGGCGCACGGGTTCTTGGGATAGATGCACATCTGTGAAGTCCCCTCTCCCCCACACACTAATGCTAAGCTATATCCCATATACACGTTTTGGACCAACACAGTCAATGTTCCCACGCAGGAGACATATTTGGGAAGGTTACGTTTCAGCAAACCTACATCGAAAGTATCCATAAGGAGAAGACGTTCAGTAGCTGAACAAGCTTCCTTGGTTCAGTCCCGACACACTGAAACATCTGCTCGCCACAAACAAAACTACAGAAGCAGATAGCTTGACTCTTAGGCAATAGAAACCCCATACCAAGAGACAAATGCAAAGGATTTATGATAGAAACAGGGTTCAAAAACACAGAGGATGTGAGAAAACCAATCTGATTTTATTAAATGCATTGCATAGATAAGTCAGATTGTACAAAGTGTATTCTTAGTGTATTTTACTGAGCAGAATTCTCAATAACAGGAATATGTCTCTATAATACTTATTGCATTATTATATCAATAAAATCTGTACACATTTTTAAATGTTCCTCACTTGAGATTAATCATATTGTGCCAGTTTTGACCAATGTCAATATCATTTCACGTACAATATTAAGATAAATATAATTTTTAAACAAATCCTAATTATAGTCATCGAAAACAAAGAAAGCATAACTACTGCATTCAAGAGTAGTCCGTGGTTTTTATTTGATCTCTCCACAGTCAGTGATGACTATTGTCTTGAGCACTCCTCCATCATGTAGACCAAAGGACTGCATCTTCATGACTGCATCCATGCCGTCCGTCACCTGCCCAAAGACCACGTGTTTTCCATCCAGCCTGCCAAATAAAACACAACAGCTCAGCCCCCGTAAAGAGACACACTTGGATTCGATGAGATCCTGTGAAGACGGGCGAGTGCCTACCACTCGGTTTTTGCTGTACAGATGAAGAACTGCGAGCCGTTCGTGTGAGGCCCCGAGTTTGCCATCGAAAGCGTCCCTGCGGAGATCGAAACACCAGTGGGAGCGTTGTCGCACTCCTGAACACCTCTGTGTCCCCTTTTACTTTATCCCCGATCCAGAGACATTAAGGCCTCTCATTTCTTGATAAAAGTCAAGAAATGTGAGGAAAAAGAGGCCTGTTTTTCTTCCTCCATGACTTACGCAATCACTGATCGTACAACAGAACGGGCCCTGAAAAAAATAAACTCCATGTGAAAAAAATAAATGTTGATCTGAGAAAAGAAATTCTTTTGATTGTGCATGTTGGCTCATTGAAAAGTAGGTCATTCACATCAGGATTGCAAAATCTATATGACCAGAACTTTGTATGGCTTCACGAGCTTAAGAACTGCCATCTAGTGGAGAGGAACAGTAAGTTCATGACTGGGTTTTATTGTTGTTTTTTTTTTGTTGTTTCTTTTTATCTTATTGCTGTTCATCTTCTCCAAATAAACCACAGAATTATGTCTGGTTAAGTCTGTCAGGCTTCAGGCTCATTTCCAAACTGCCTTCTCTTTCCTGGAGAAAATAGTTTTCATTTAGCAGAGTCACTGGTGAATAATAACTGCATTTATGGAAAGTGTCAGTCTAATTTTAAACAATATCACAGCAGTAAAATGACATTTAAGAGTTTTAAATAACTGCCTTTTAACTGTTGATTCAGCAAAGTCTGCTGTATTTCATTATTTTTTTGCCTTCTGGTTTCATCTTTAGAAGGAAATATGTTCTCTTCACTGCTTTGCTGGTGATATTTGCATCTATTTACATATAAATCTGATAATAAGCTACTTTTTTAAGCATTTATATATATATTTTTTTTATATTAAATCATGGATGGCAAAAACTTAAATTATGTTCATCTCACTGAAAATAAAAATAAAATCTTTATCTATGGCAGGCCACACTATATTCTAGGGCCCTTTGGCTCCTCATAGTCTTTCCCATATAAAGAACCTAGGTGTAATTCTAGACAGTTCTTTTAAACATCAACACAACAAACAAACTTTCCCCAGTTAGTCTTCTAGTCACATTAAAGTTCTGTTTCGTTCCTAAAAGTTGGGAGAAAATCTTTATCAGAACCTTGCAGACTTATCTAACTCTGCGTAAAGGCATCACTCAGTCATCATCTGCAGCTGATCCAGAATGTGGCGTCATCTTAACTTATCACAGGAACTCGGGAGCGGGGGCGTACAACTCCAGAGTTGGCTTCACTCCACTGGCTTAGTATTCAGTGTGAAATTGCCTAAGATTTTAATTTTAACTTGTAAGGTTCCTAACAGTCTGACCGCGTCAGATGCGCAAGATTTTTTACATCGCCAACTTTCATCTAGAAAGTTGGCGATGTCTGACAACACTTTAAAATTTTTTTAACAGAATAGGTCAGAGATGTTCAACTCCGGGCCTCGAGGGCTTCTGTCCTGCCACTTTTAGATGTGTGTCTGATGCCATTAGCAGGACTCTGGATGGCACTGAGAAGCTAATTCAGTCATATGATTCAGGTGTGTTGGACCAGTGGAACATCTAAAAGTTGCAGGACAGTGTCCATCTAGGCCTGTAGTTTAACACCCCTTTTACAGTTGATCACACCTCTTCTGTTACTATTCCTATGTTGTGAAGCGGCTTACCTTTTCTGGTCCCCGTCTTTCAACTCGAGCATAGTTTGGTGACATGACTTTATATATACCTCTGTTCTGAAAGTGACTAGTTAATTTAACACTTTTATTTCTTCAGTTGTTACATAAATAAAGTGGATATCGACCGTAAAGCCAAAACCCAGGCATGAGAAACCTGGAATCGGAAGGTGTTTGTCAGAAGATTAAGAATAAGTTAAGACAATGTACTTCCGACCGATGGGCAGAGAACCACAAAAACGAGGTTTGCCACTTCAGGATTTTTTTTTTTTTTTAATCCGTGTTTATTGATGATGCGAAATAAAAACGTGATAGCAAAATGTTCTGACTTATACCTGGACCAGTGTGTTTTAACTTGAAGTTCTCATCTTTGAATGTTTTTCCATATATAGACTTGCCTCCTGTGCCATTGTTGTTGGTGATATCTCCTCCCTGTAACAGAAAACACAAAGAATGGTGACCACTCTGCAACTTTTTTTTTTTTTAAATACATCACTTTGCATTATTTTGTCTCTTTTTAAAAAAAACCTCACCTGACACATGAACTCAGGGATGATCCTGTGAAACCTGCAGCCTCTGTATCCAAAGCCATGTTCTCCTGTGCACAGGGATCTGAAATTTTCTATTCACAATTAAATTTGCATTAGAGTTATAAATATATATATAATTTTATTTTTTTTATTTTATTTTATTTTTTTGCATGTTTCTTTAAAATTATACCTGCAGTCTTTGGCACTACATCCGCGTTCAGCTGCCAGATAACACAGAAAAATGAGTTATGACTTATGAGAGTGGAATCGCTATGTCAGAGAGGCTAGTGTGTTAGCTGGAGCTGCTACCTCAATGATTACTTTTCCAAGAGGTTCGCCGTCGGCCTCAATGTCCAGAAACACTACGGGGTTCTTGACGGGCCCTGAGGAGACCAGCCTGGCAGCAGCGAGACCCAGCGGGCCGTACCGCAGGCGGTTTTTAATTTGTAGCATATATTTAGCTGACTGAATGCTGAGGAACTACCAGCGTCTCTACGGCCGTGGGTACTGGTGCTGTTTACATGTGACGTCACAAAAAAAAGAGGCAGACCTGCCGCAGAGTGAAACAGCGACACCACGAGGAAGGAAGTAAAATGACAAGACCAACTTTATTTTGTTACCTCTCTTTGCTCCAAATGTTTAGCTATTTCTAGCTGACTTCAAAGCAGTTCAGTTATGTTAATGATTTCCGCTATTCGTGCTAAGACAAAGAGTAGGGTTTTTACGTTGCAACGCTTTATTTGGCCCTGGATGTTGGCAATATTCTACAACTAAAGTTAAAATAAAGGAACTTTAATAAAATAAAAATGTCATTAATATTCATGTGTATTTTCCAGAAGGAAGAAGCAGTGAACATATACAATGCTGTGCAAATTTTGTGTGTCATTCGAGCACATTATTTTTTCTTGGTTTCTTCAATTACCATGAATCCAGATCAGTTGGTCCTGGAAGCTAAAACTAACCTGAAGGGATCCAAGGGCAAAAACGTACCCCCACCCTTTCCCCTCTCCTTTAAAGTTTATGCTAACTTCATTTTACAAACCATTCATCGTGTTTGCATTGGATAGTTATTTAAACCAATGATTATTTACACAGGAAATAGAAGTGGGAGGTGGCGCACCACCAATGATCTTCCTGTGTCTGAGAATGGGACATGTAAAGCATTTCCACTCAGAGGAACTGCTTAAAAGAAAGGTGAGGCCGTGTCAAAAAGAGAAAGAAAAACAATAGCCTTCACCTAAATTACAATATATTTTTGCCTTTCACACGAGTGACTTTAAATCAGGCACCGATTCAAATGCTACACTTAGGAAAGTGCTGCAATAGTCTCTTGCTGCTTCTGGTTTCTGTGACCTAATTGTGGACTCAGTGTACCCCTCTTGGTTTTGTGTTTTTTATTTTATTTACCCTTGTATTCTACATGCACGAGCAAATAAAACCAATAAGACGTTAATATAATATTTTTAATGCTTTGCATCCTCAGTGCCTGATTCATATATGAACACCGTGAATGGCACACCAAGTTAATCGTCATTAACTGTTTATGAAAAAAAAAACAACTTGTTGACAATATAGGAGTCATACAATTCCAGTTGGCCCTTCTTGAATTACCTGTTAGCTTCACCATGCATGACCAGCTAACATTGATTCATACAACATGAAGACACCAAGACATTTGGTAATTGTAAGATTTTACTGTTTATGATGTTTAAACAGAGCATTGCTTCAGTGAATCTGAAATATTCCTTTTAAAAAGATCTCAATGTTTCTTCAAGCATGTCTCCAAACTTTAATTTTTCTAGCCTCTTTTTCTTCGTTTCATTCATTCTGTTTTATTTCATTAAGTAAAAAAAAAAAAAAAAACTCGACAAAAATGTTTTATTTCTCACTTATATTATAAGGGTTGTTATATTTCTGTACTCTTTTAGTTTGTGATAGTTTTTTCCTTACAACAGTTAAATGTGCTAAAATTCAATTCCATTAATTATGTTACTCTAATAAGACATGATTATAGTTTTAGCCTTTGTAAACACTTTACAGTTTGTACAGATAGCACGTTAAAAAAAAGCCCATAAGCAGTTCAGTGTGTTTCATCTGAATACATATTTATTAGATAAATATTAGGATGTCACATCATCTAACTACATACAGATTTGCAAGACTAAAAATCACAATGTTCTTCTGACCAGTTTAGAATATGAAATGATTGTACACAGAATGTACAAAAACCAAATAAGACAATTGCCACTTGTGCCAATCGCTTCAGATTGTACCTTTACAGCACATTTGCCAAATTTCAGAAAAGTTACAAATTTGACAAAATTTAGTTTCTACAAACTGTAAATTTTTGGATGCCACACTCGGGAGCCACCCAAGACTCAGTTATACCTCAAAAGCTTTTTTTTTTTCCTTAATAATTTTGTAGCACCTTTAAAAAGTACACAGGTAAGAGTGAAAAACACAGAGGTTTAACATTACGCAAAGCAAAACCCTCTTTTTTTTCTGTTCCTGAATCCCGTGAGGAAGGTGGCATTAAGTATCTTACATTGAACAGGCGTGGTTAGAGAGGTCTGCACAGAGGCAATCAAACACAGACTGGTTTTTCCAATGCAACGTCTGACAGGAGGATGCAAGCTTTACAAATTCTAAATACACTATGCACACTCCCACTGGAGAAAAATGAATACATTTCTGTTAATGTGTCTCTATTTTGTCATTTACATTATATACAAATATTCCATACATCCCCAAGCCCCGCCCCAAAATCCCCCCTGTAAGGAGAATCCTCCTCAGAGTTAATTTTAAAATATCAGCCATCCTCTCTTTGAGATCCCTCTGCTTCATTTTCAACATCCGCCATCAGAAAATACAAATCGGATCGCAAAATTACAAGACATGATTCTGTGAGAGCTTATATGTATCATCACACACTGTGCAGGGGGTGTAAAATCTCCCGATGCGGCAGTGCATCGTCTTAAAACACAATTTGATTCTGGAAGGTGATCTGAGCTGAAATTGGGAAGCTTCTTTTTGCTAAACAAGTAGTTTTTTACTGTATTACAACTGCATAAACCAAATCAGACTGGTCGTAAAAAAACAAAAGAAAGACATTGGACAAGAATAATTTAAAACAATAGAAAATATGACGAAAATACACAAATTCTGCTAAGTGTGGAGATAAAACGCTCGTTATCAGGTCTCGTTTTGCACATTCTCACTTTAAATAAAAAGGACAAGGTCGTGTCTTACGACAGTAAAGAAAATAAATTTTTTTCAGACAAATTTGGACCTTGAAGCTGCATTAACAATCCTTTAGAAAGAAACACAGAGCTCAGTTAAAGCTGATCTGATTTTACATACATATAGAATATAAAAATAAGAAAAATACCTCAGAATAGCCTGCAGGATAGTTTTAAATATTCTTTCTGCTGATGCATTGTAACAGGTTTGTGGTTAAAATACACAATACACTCAGTACAAGGCCAGTGACAGTGCATAGGGATAGATTTCTTACAATATTAGGTTGTTATCAGGGATTGTGTATGTGTGTGTGAGCATGTGCAGGCCTGGACAGACACACAGTACCATGACGTAGCCACTAATAGTTTTAGGTACAGCACTGTACAGTCACAAGGGGATATAATACACACGACAAGTCTGCTGGATCATCATGCACAATGGTTTTTTTTTTTTTTACCTAAAAGTATGCCATTCAAAGGCTAAAACATGACAAAAGGAAATCATGTACACCTACACATGTTTGTTTTCCTTTACAACACGGCGATTTAAAAAGGTCGGATCGGATTCATTACAATGAGCGGTGACAATCAAACATTAACAAGGACAACGAGGAGGAATTAAACCATGAGATTTAAAATGAAGCCCCACGAATGAAGACATGATCGCTTGAGCACGTTTGGGCTGGACGAAGACAACAAGGGGTGTTGGCACACGTGCACTTGTGATGAAAATGATGCAAAACTTGACAAGGGCAAATCATCACGGGGGTGCGGGGTACAATAACGCCACGATCGCTCTTCTGCTTTTGGGCTGCTGCGTTTTTCTCCAGCTCTCTGCCTTTCACATGGACTCATAAGCAAAGAAAAAACTGGCTGTGTTCAAGTGCATCTCAATGAATCAGAAAAACATTAAAAAGTGGATTTGTTTCAGTAATGCTAAAAGTGAAACTCGCTGTATAAATTCAGTACACAAACTAATGTTATTCTCACATTTATTTCTGTTAATTTTGATAATGATGACTTACAGCTGATGAAAGGCTATACAACACTGTCTCAGAAAATTATATTATATGATATACATTAAAAATATGTTTATGTAATGTATGGTATGATCTCAATGCTTTGTTAGGTTTTTTTTGTTGCATGAATTACTTTACTGCATTTGTGAGAATGATAAAAACCCAGGTTGCATCTGCTTTGATGACTCTTCTCTCTCATCTTCCTGTGAAGCGCACCATTTGATGAGGTGAGTTTCCTGGCCAATCAGGTATAGTAGTAGTATGGTCACTACACCATGTACTGGCTCTTTTGACACTGTTGGCAGTTGCCAAGTCATGCTTAAAAAATATATCTGGATCTCCATAAAGCTTGTCAGCAAAGGAAGCTTGTCAGGGAAGTGTGAAGTGCTTTAAAAAATCCTGTTCGGCTCCATACTTTTTTCTTCCACTAAATTTTTCATTTAAATGCCTGGTTTCTGAACTCAGCGAACAGCAAGATTCTTCAATTTTGACTTACCTTCATTGTTGATGGTGTCAGCAGTTTTCCCTGTTATTGTGTAGGCCATAATATAAAATGTCTATATTTACAAAAGCACGTTTTTTTGTTTCATGTAACATTCTAATTTTCTAAGATTCTAAATTCTGGGTTTTCACTGATAGGACATGATCGTAAAAATTAACACAAAACATTTTAAATATTTTACTCAGAGTTTAATGCTTCCATGTAATGTGAGATGTTTATGCATTTCTTTATGAGATAAACGATCTTGCTTTGGTCAGCACAAAAACAAGAACAGAAATCAAGAAAGAACTTGTAGGATAATCCTACCACAGGTTGCTACTTTTGTGGTATTTCAGAACTACATTTAAACATAGTTAACATTACTTTTAACAAAAGGTCTGTTTATTTTTTCACTTTTATGCTAGTAAGTGGACTGGGTCAAACATAGGTACATGTGATTTTGTTTTACATTCGAATTTTATTTTATAATTCGCTGCAAATGAAATTTCCTTATGTTGTCAATAATAGCTAGAAGCTAATAAATGGTATACATTGAATTGAGCTTCCCTATTTTAATTCAGTTAGGGAAGTTTAATAAATTAACCTTTCAATGAAATCCTAATTTATTGACATGCACCTGTATACAGACAAACATGCAACGCTGCACAACATGCGCTCACTTCCTCCGCAGACACAGATATCAGTGCTCTGAGTCAGAAGAGTTACTCAGCTGTCACACACACATACCGGGAAGTCTGGGGTTGTGTGTTTAGAAGACTTGGAAGAACAAATTTAGTTTGGGTTCAAAAAAACACTTTTACAACACAATGGCTTTCCCTCTGACTCCTCTTGGGTCAAGAGGAAAATTATATATATATATATAAAGAAAGCTACAACACAAGGCTTCAGTCTCCTCCGTGTTGTCATATATGATTATAGCTGCACAGTTTTCAGTTGAAAAGTCACATATATATATATGTAGATATATATATATGCTCATATACACATATAATGTATGTGTATATAATATATAAATATTTTTATATCAATTTGGTGCCCACCAACATGGCTACGAATGGCGGAGCCAGAGGAGGTGGAACTGGTGTGTGGAATCTTTACACAAGCCGAGTAAAAAGGGGGGAGTGCAGGGATCGAGGGTTGACGTCCTGCTTCCTTCACAGCCGTGCTCCTGTGCCACACGCAAGTCATCAACACGGAAACAGTTCGAGCAAGTCCGCGTGCGTAAAAACAGGTAGCTGCTCCAAGTGTTCACAGGAAGAGGGCGAGGAGGGGCTAGTTGTTCTCGAAAAGGGAGAGTAGGTCATCGTTGCTGTTGGAGGGAAGGTCGGGGGGGTCCAGGTAGGAGAGTAACTCTTCCGGGTTGGCTAGCTCTGGAAGCAGCTGAGAGGGAAAAGCGGAAAAAATAAATCAGTGACGGCAAGTCGCCTTCAGTATCTAGTCTCAGTTCAGTTGTCTTCACAAGCGATTTGTGGTAATCAAAGCAGACAGCAAAGAGAGATGAGAGCAGCTGTAGCAGACATTGTTAGCTGTTAAACAGGTAGCTTACGGCACCCAGAGCTAGGCTCACTTACATCCAGGGAGGGTTCGGGCATGTCCTGAGCTCCCTGAGCCATCTGTGTGTCTGAGGAGGGGTTAAAGCTCAGGTCGCCGTGGGGATGGCTGTTCTGGCCAGGGTGCTGCTGCGGCTGCTGCTGCGACTGGCGAGGCGGCTGTGATGATTGGGCGCTGTGATGCAGGGGCTGCCCTGACTGGCCGCTGTGATGTAAGGGCGGCCCTGATTGGCTGCCAGCGTGCGGGGACGCATGCATGCTCGGCTGCATGGAGTTATGGGACTGATCTGAATGGGACATCTGCAGGTGCAAAATGCAAACAGAAAGCCAGAGAGTGAAAAGGAAGGATAAGGTACAAGATCGGAAGACACAGAGGAGGAGGAGGATAACGTGTTAAGGCGGGAGGAAGAGCATGAATAATGTGGAACAGGTCTTTAAGATGGAAGCATGAGCATGTGAGCATGACTGAGCACACATGCTGGCTTACAGGGACAGGCTGCACCTTGTTCAGATAACAAGACTGTGGTTTCATTTTAGCACGACATCTGCAGAGTTTCTTCTCATAAAACGTGACACAACGATAGATTTACAGGATACAACAGCAGGATTTATAACCCTGACATTTATCTATTTCTTATTTTGTTACGTTATAACTACAAGTTTTACTTGAATTTTACAAGAATGACCGCCACAAAATAGTGCATATTTATGAGGCGGAAAGAAAATGAGATAAAAATTGTTCTATGATTTTTTTACTCAGCAAAATCTGAAAAGTGTGAACTGCATAAGTTTACGCTCCACTTTATTTAAGTTCTCCAGGGAAAAAGAAAATCACAAAAAAGAGGTAAGCTTGTCACAAAACATGTACAGCAAAGATTATAGATTATATATAAAAAAACAAAAAAAACAAGCCTACTTCAAAATATAGTTGTAGCGCAATGATGGGTTGGTGCTGCTTTTCTTCAGCATAAGCAGGGATGTTATTGCAGCTAATGTGGTTTAATAAAGTGACTCAACAAGTCAGAATTATGTACATAAAATCCTATTAATTCATGCGTTTTCAGTTGTAACATGGCAAACTGTTAACCTACTCTTTCAAGGCATTGATTATTTCAAGACTCGAGTGCAACGATCTCTTTTTTTCACAACTTATAGCGATGTACTCACTGCATCGTTCATGCCATGGCTAAGTGGCTTGTCCTGGGGGAGAAGACCACTGGGTCCATCAGGGGGATGGGAGAGCTGTGGACCATGGATGAAATCATTCATTGGAGGACCTCCTCCTCCTCCTCCTCCTCCAACGCCACCGCCAGCCGATGGGTTCCCATTAGGGAAGTCGAAGCTACCTTGATTATGGTAGCTGTTGCCTTCAGGAAAAAAAACAAGAGAAAAAGCTTGTTTGTAACAGAGAACACGTGCCTGAGGGCTTTAAAAAAAACCCAGTTTTGTAACAATTTTTACTTTATTACTGCAGAGAAACAAGTATCAGAGAAGAAACAAATTAGAGCAGCTTTTCCTGCTGGCTGTTCGTTTGTTTAAAACACAGGAGACACATCTGTCGTTTCAGCTGAAGACAAAATGAAAAAAACAAAAACAAAACAGGGTTCTGCTATATTTTTAAGACTTTAACTTCATATTTTTCCAGACTCAAAGTGATAAGAGTTCCTGACCCAGTTGAGATTCATTTTTTAAGCAGACATAAAAAATTCATTATGAATTTACCACTGATTTGGATGGATGTGGGAGGAACAGTGGAAGGAATGTGAAGATGGATTGACAGACAGGTGACAGAGCAGAAGATGGAGGGATCCATGACAGACATGTACAACATGTAGACAATGGATGATGGAATAAAGTGTGGAAATGAAAACAGTCGTTTTCTTTCCACTCCGAATAAACCTTTGCTCCCCTGACTGCTTCTTGGTACCTGCTCCGGGGTAATCTCCGTTTCCGCTGGGATGCTGTCCAGGATGGTGGGGGTAGGAACTTAGACCCGGACCTGGCCCCTGCCCGGGTCCCGGTCCGTGTCCTGGACCGGGCCCCAACTGAGCGATCATGTCCATCACGTTGGGCATGGTCATCTGACTTGGACTCATAGTCTTAAAGCGCTTCGCCAGCGGTCCGTCTGGATCCTCCTTGATGTGCAGCTCAGATTTGATGGGAACTGGTCTCCAGCTACATGTGGGGTCTATAGTGACCTCTTCAAAGTCTGAACTGTTGGAAGAGACAGCAGACCATGTTGAAACACGGTTTGAAACACGCAGATTAAATGAAGAATAATTAATCTTTTAAGAAGAGAAACTTACTTTTGGATGGCATTAAGAATACCCCACATATACTGGTCTACCTCCAGACCTTCTAATAATGCTGTTTTACTAAAGGGAGAAAAAACAACTATTAGAGTAATTCTCAATAACTCCAAGTTTTACTTTCAGAAAAGAACAGACTTTCACCTACTTGCACACAGGACACCTCCATGTCCCTCTCTCACAGTTGAGCTGCAAGTAGGACTCCAAATCGAAGCACTGAAGAGGGCGACAAGCAGCTGTTAGAAAAAACCTTCTGTCATTGTTTTTATCTGGTCTCGAAGGTCAAAACAAACCTGCACGTGTTTGCAGTCGTGGCCCCGCGCGGGGAGCTGGATGCGTCGAAAGGTAATGGGACATTTTAGCGATACTTTGATGGCCGTCTGCTCCACGCCATCCTCTCCGTTGAGAGTGGTGTTGCCCGCCGACGCCGCTACGCTGCTGAAGTTCCTCTTAACTGCAGACGAGACGTGTTTCAGAGGGAAATTTAGTTTATGGACAGTGGCAGGTGTTTGTTGACGGCTGTTTTAGAAAATGAACATAAAGAGATCCAAGCTGCAGTAATGAGTCATACTCTTGGTGATGCAGTGTTCTGCAGGAAGGAGCCTCTTCTTCAGGAGCCCCTGGAGGACGGAGCGCACAGATGGCCTGTGGACCAGCTGCAGCACAAACAGGTGGGACTGAAACGCAACAAGAGACAGAGTTAGCCACCTGCTTCTTCTGTGTAGTACACCGACTTTTTGCTGAATGGAAGAGATGCATCTCATTGTGCTTGCTGTGAACACTCACACAACAGCAGGCGGTGACCGTGATCTGGATGGTGTTCCTCCCCGGCTGGCAGACGTGCTTCAGGTGCAGTGGCTTGTGGGAGGTTTTGTTGTCGCCTCTCTCGATGGTGAGCGGCGTGGCGTTCACGCTGACCTGGACCGAGGCCGGCCAGTTGGTGTTCATTTGTCTGTCTTCATGATGGTAGCACTTAAACTGGAGTTCAAGATCTGACCTACAAGAGGAGCAATAATATGACAGTTATGTATAGTATATGGATGTCTTGATAATGTATTAAGAATCATTTAACTTTTATTTATTTTTACATTTTGTGAGTTTACAACCCTAAATGTCGCTGCAGTGGCAGACTGACACAAAGTAGTTAAAGCGTAACAAACAGGATAAACCTTTTTTTCTGAAAAGGCATTAATATATAGAAATACCTTTCACTGAATTTACTGACACATTTCTTTTGAGCTGTGTCTCTACAAACTAGATGCTGTAATTCTTTCCCACATTTTTTTGCAAAACAGCTCAAATCCAGTTTATATGGAGAGCATCAGATAACATATTTTTTTAACTGAATTCCAGTCTGAACTTTTTTCATTTGCTTACCAGTTATGCTCTACATTGTGTTAGTCTAGAGAAAAAAAAATCCACAGCAATACATGAAACTTTTAGGTAACAAAATGTGAAAAGGTTAGGAAGAAACACACACTGCATGTAGGTGAAGTGAACTAAGCTCATGACTACTTTCTCTAACATGGCATGGTTTAAATGTACCTCCACATGAGTGTCTGGTGTACGGAGGGTCGCAGATGGAAGACGTGGTTACTGACAGCCAGGTTGTGCTCCAGGCGGAACGGTTCCAGCACCACCCCGTCCCTAACTGGGAATGTAAGCCGCAGTTCCTCGTTTGGGTTGCCTAAAATGAAGAAACACTCTTTAATCCTTACATGCAAAAACTAGCAGGGAAAAAACAAAAATAAAAATACTCATAATATGTCCCTTTGTTTTAGACCTGCTGCCTAACTCACCCGGAGGGGGCGGAAGTGCTGTCATATTTGGTTTCATGTCGGGTGGAAAGGGGGGCTTCACGTCCTGGTTTGGCGACAGATAAGGGGGAATACTGCTTCCTGGGGTCATGGGAGGAGTTGGGTTTCCAGGGACCGGAGAGTGTGGGTAGTTACCAGGCCTTGGGGGCTGTGAAAGACAGGAAAAGTGCAATAATAAAAGTAAAACTACACTAAGTAAAATAATTTGTTCAGGGGACAGCTGAAATTGAATGGTCTGAAAGGAGGAAGTTAAAACACACCCCACTGCCTTGGTTATAGGAGTATCCGCCTCCAGTGAAGCTAGTGTTCTGACCATTGAATGGTTCTTGCTGTAGGTGTAAATAAAAACCAATTATTAAGTTCCCAGGCAGCTACAAAATAGTTTGACGCTGACTGTGGCAGGAAGTGTGGAAAGTAAAGCTGATGTGGGAAAACTGACCTTGTAGTACTGGCTCATGGGCATACCAGGAGGGTACTGTCCTTGACCCTGCTGCACTGGCATCCGCTGGCTGGGGTAGTTAGGGGAAGGCATAGGCCTGGAGGCATTTGATGACGGGTACTGTCCCTGCTGAGGCTGGAACTGGCTGTTTGGCCCATACTGCTGACCCCCGTAACTCCCCTGGGTAATGAAAGTCAAAGACATTCAAGTTGGAAACAACAGGTGGCATTATTCTGAAAGTGGTGCAGTTGCTTGAACGTTTCACTGACCTCCCCAGGATACGGCCTCTTCATCCCCTGCATGGGAATTCCTTGTCGCGGCCCACCAGGGTAACCTTGCTGAGGCATCCTCTGACTGGGACCTCCAAAAGGCCCCATGCCTGGTGTTCGAGCCTGGCTCATGCCCATTGGAGGGCCACTCATGTTGGAGTTGTTCATGCCTGAGCCCATGGCTGCTGGGTTCATACCTCCAGGAGGCCCTCGGGGGCCCGGCTGGTTCATGAACTGGCTGTTGTAGGCTGGTGCAGGGCCCATTTGGAACGACGGGCACATCTGCCGGGTAATAAAAGGTTTAAGTGTTAAACAGACTTTATTTGGGTCACAAGCAGGCAGATGGATAGATGTTCTCAAGTGGGTTCTGTACCTGTCCATACTGGTTCATCTCTTTATTCTGCGTTTCCTGCAGAGCAGCCACAGTGGCAGTCGCTGTGGCCGTGGCTGTGGCAGCAGCTGCAGCTACGGCTGCAGCTGCAGCTGCAGCAGCAGGGGGAGTGAAGTCACCAGGGGGACGTGTGTGGGTTGTCATTCCCATACCGCCAGGAGGGGCATTGGGGCCTCCAGAGTAACTAAAAAAATATAAAAAAATCAATCGATATGTTAAAGTTTAATCAGACCTGTTTTCTGTTTGGGTATTAACATCTGATCTCACTTCTTACAGCTCTAGTCAAGCTTCCTACAAATCTACTTCAGCTTCAGTTGTATTGACACTCTATGACAGTATGGAAATCTGAGTACAGAGTGAGTTTTAGCATCGTTACACATGGGGGGCTCCCACCAGCAGACACACAGTGCATGGAAAAACACTTGCAAAAACCTGAAAAGCAGGCAAGGATAACCGAGTTTTTTTTGCCAAATTTAGTTTTAATGCCTGTTATTCTCGCTTTGTTGTCCACCGATCAGCGGACAACATCGGTCTCACCAGTAAATATCGACCATCTCGACAATCGAGAATGACCCAAAATTAAGGAAATCAGGGCTATCAATCTGCGCACCCCTAAAAATGCCCACTAAAGCCCCTCAGAGAAACACTGTTTTAGTAAGTAGATATAAAAGGTGTGTTAAATTAAACATACAAATCTTTCTCTTCCAATCAAATCGTAACACAACTCCATCTTGCTAATAGTAGCCTTGGCTTCTGACCCACTGCCGAATAAATATTGGCTCACCTTCCACTGTACCCCCCAGGACCACTGGGGTAGCTGGGCCTGCCGTACATGCCCTGCTGCATGTACGGCTGGCCGGATCCTCCTTTGCTTGGGAACTGCTGCTGCTGAGCGCTGAACTGAGGCGAACTGAGCCCTGCTGCGCTGGCCGACATACCCGATCCCATGTGGTTTCCCCCGGGATTCATGTGGTTGTTGCTGTTCGCCATAGGATTACACAGCACCTACAAACAGAAGTTAACTGGTTTCACAAGAATCATGCTTATAAAAAGTGAATTTATATCTCAAGTCTGCAGAATAAAACACAAAAAATAGAGAGGCTGTTTTGATATGGATGGATACCTGACTTTGTGACGTATTAGTCACACCCCACACTGTTGTAACCACGGACAGTGACCCTGGGGGCTGGTTGGTGTTCTGTTGCCAGGGGACAGAGTCATATGGAAATGATCCATCACTGGAAAACAGATAAAAACATTATTATTGTGGTGTCTGAGGCAAGACAGCATACAAAAGAATGGAGAATAAAAACCTTTAATTGACCTGATAATGAGTTTTCTTACTAGACACAGAAAAGGAACTAAATATGAGCAATTCTTACAGCTGGGGAACAAAATCCTTGGATATAAATAAGAAGTAGTGAGCAGGAATTTAAGTAATTTTGAGTAAAACAAATAAGACAGAGTCTGGTACATCTAATAAATAAACTTAAGCCTCTTGGGTAGAGACAAGTGGTCTGTGCAGAGGGGAGGGAAATGCTGTTTTTGGAAAGCTGTTTGTTTTCTCTCCAAGGTTAGTTCTTGGAATGGACGACATGTTCAATATTTCCTCATAAAAGGCACAATATTCCCCCAAAGATCCTCAGCGGAGGCAAACAGCACTTTTAGCTAATTCCAGGATTTTCTCTTAGAGAAAAAGAAAAGCAAGAGCACACAATGTTCTTCAAAAATATTACTTCACATCACTGCTGGTTTGCCTCTCCACCCCAAATAAATCCCCTTTTACTCCTTCCTCAGTGATTCTGGCTCTTGGCAGAAGAAAGGGATTTTTTTCCCCCTTACTTCATAGTTGAATGTCTTGGTGGCAACTTTTTTTCTCCTTTTATGTTTTGTTTTTTACACATTCCTCTTTGTTCTTTTGACAGAAACACATTCTCACACATGTAACTGACCTGTGTGTGAGGCCAGGCTTCATGTTCATGCTGGGCTGCATGGGAACTTTTCCCTGTGGTTCGTTCTGCCTGTTCTTCTGATGACGCAGCAGGAGGAGACGGCCCAGCTCCTCACACCACGACGACAGCAGAGCTGCATCAAAAGAACACGCATATAAACACGTTAGTCAACTCTGCATGTTTACGTAACAAGACATCTACTCCGATTATTATATTTAAGGTTAACTACAGGAATAAATTTTAGTTCCCAATTCCAACACTGCACAAAGCTTTATTTTTCCCATTGTTTTAATTCTGAAATTTGGTCATTTGTGAAAGGTCCGGAGTAGAGCCGCCCCTGAAACAAATCTTTGTTCCAACAGGTTCTGAACTCAGAGACTAATAAAATCGGCTAATTTTTATGCTAAGACAGGTGATCCTTCTACTGTCAAAAGATCATATAAACACAGTATAGCTCACTTCATATAAATATTAGCAATCTAGCTAAATAAAAATTATTCTTTAAATCTAACAAAGATGATTTGTTAAAATGAATGAGAATATATGTTTTTTTAAAATATTGTATGAAACTGGTTGTTTTGTACCCATTTGCAACCCCAACAAAAACTTGTTCTGCTCTCTTCTTTCTGTGTTAGAATATTGTTGCATGTATTTCGTATATGCATGGTTTTAAACTGGTCATATTCTTGGTATTTTTGATTCCAAGAATGAAAACAAAGTTTGGAAAAACAGCCTTTTCTTTTTCTCCACACTTTTGAAATTTTGAAAGCTTTTAAATTTTAAAGTGAACATATTGCGCTTTTAAATCCTTCCTTTTCACATATAAGTCATTCACTTGCGGTCTATATCAAGGAGCACTGTAATGCTTCTCCTTTACGTAGAGAAGCATTGCAATTCCTTGTTATTGTAACTCCACAGACCCCTCGTTTATCTCTGAGCTGCGAGTTTTAGAGCAACTTGTTTTGCTGCGACCTTTTTAAATGTGAATGAGACATTTCAAGCCCCGCCTACTCCAGGTCGCAGAGCGTTCCACTTCACCCCGTTTGTTCGATTATCTATCAGCAGAGAAACTTTTTATTCCCAAGTTTATTAAAGATGTCAACAACAGAAAACTTGACCATCCAACATTACATGTTGAAATCAGATTCTGACCCAGAGCAGGAGAATGAAGAGGACAAACCTGCAGAACCATGCATTCAAATGAATGTATTACTGTATTTACAGCGTCTTCATCCATAGCAACTACCTACAATGTAGGAAACATTTTTAATAAAAACTATTAAAATGTAACACGAAAGCATAAGATATCTATCTGCACAGCTCTCCTACATACTCAAAGTACACAAAAAATATTTATTTAAGGGCTAAAAAAAGTGGATTTTGTAGGATATGTCCCCTTTAAGACACTTCATGTCTTCAAAGATCTCTGTAAAATGAAAGAAACAAGCAACTGTTTCAATTGGCCTTTTATTAGTAAGTAATTTTATTGCATTTTCGGTTGTTTGGATTCTAATATTTCTATTAACTTATGTAATTGCGGTGTTTCTGGTTTTTCCCTCCTTCTTTTATCTTTCATGATATTATTTTTATGAAACTGCATTAAGTTTACGTTTATTCTCTTAATTGGAAGGAATTCTCTCAGCAGCTGCTTCCCGGCTAAATAAAGGCTTGTGTTCCTATTTTAAAATGGACTCACAGAAGCCCGGTTGTGAACTGGCCTACCATGTCAATGCTGCACTAAAATGCATGCTTGCTTCCAAAGCCTCCAGAGGGCAGCCTAATGCAGCACAACTGACTCGGATCATTTGCCGCTTTTATATTTTCTCTATCCCATCATATCTACCTGCAGTGTGAAATCAATCTGCAGTACAAAAGGGACCTCCTGGTTCCCTCTCTAGCAAGAGGCAGAAAGGTGGTGCGAGAGTCGAAGCGAGAGACAGAGCGACTGGGGTTACAGATAAGATCAATGTAGGAAGTAAGAAAAAGTGATATCTCCACCGTCCTTCACTTCCTGTGTTCAGCACTGCCACTCTACGCCAAGAAGCATCTTCTCAGATCTCCCAGGTGTAATCAGACTGCCTCAGCAAGAAAGCAAGACATTTCTTCTTCAGGCATTTGTGCTAATTTAACTTCTTTAAAAATATCCTTTTAATCTATCTTTGTGGCCCATTTAAATTTCAATTTTTTCTCCTCAGACAAAATGCTGTGAAATAAACAAAATGCATTAATTCCTTAACATTTTACATGTAATATATAGCATAATAACTTTCTGAAGGATAAATGGTTTGTTGGACAACCGACGTCTTACTCTCAATATAAAAATAGAAAGAATAAAGCGCAAAGAAGAGGAGCAGCAGTGTTTTCTTCTGTAGGGTGGAGAGAGCCAAGCCTCCTTGTTAAAGTGGAATTATTCCACCCTGCCATTAAACAGAGCTTATCTCCACACTAAATCACCACCTCCACACAGTGTGACTGTCTCTTTAACTAGCAACCCACCATTCAGAAACCAAACTCTGAGAATTAGTGGCAAAATCACTTTAAAATACAGATGGAGAGAACTTAAAAGAGTTAGCCAAATCAGAATAGAAGCAAATTGCAGAATCTGCCTGCAGTCAATCACAGGAATGTTGGGTCTGGACATTGTGGACTATTCTAACGAGTTTATTCATTTGACCTTTATCTAACCTCACAGTCCTTTGTTTGTGACAAACCCCTTTGAAAACACCATCAAAGTCTGGGACTACATCGCCACCTCTTTAGAGTTTGTCTCTTTTATTTACTAAACAACTTTAAGTACCACCTGTATGAAGTCGTCTTTCTGAAATCTTCCTCATTAAAAAGTTTGTTAATGTCATCGGCAGAAAAGACAAAGCACCTGATGCCAAGAGCGGAGACAATCAGCCAACAAAAACGGGAATGAAAAACCCAAGGTCTCTGTCTAATTGCGCCTCTCTTTCATCTTTTCACTTATTCCGATTTCATTTACAATGAAGTCTTCACAGTTTAATTGCATACTTTATAATGAAGACGCTAACAACAGCCTGATGAAGATGAGTCAAGGTTAACTGCTCACTGGCTTTCTGTTAAAGCCTTTCCCCCCCACAACCACTCTCATAGAGCTTCACTGGAGAAATTGACAAACTCCAGAATTTTTTTAAAATTACATTATGAATGAAACAAAAAAATAAATTTTAGGTTATTCTTTTAACCCAAATGGAAGATTTAGACATTGAGCAATTTCCACCAATCAATGAAAAAAAAGGCAGTGTGGGTTCGTTCCGTTAGAGAAGACACCGCCGTTTTGCAAGAAAAAACGGCCTAATCAGATTTCACTTTTTTCTTTTTAAATGGTGGACGACATTTCAAAGCAAGATTCATCGCTTTGTCTTTTTTGAGATGCCAATCACTCACTTGAAATATGGCGCCTCCTACTGGTCCACATTAGGTACAAGAGGATGCTGCGATATATTCATATTACATAAGTATGACATGTGTATTCTGCTGTACTCCCCCCTTCTGCCTGTTCTCTGTCTCACTTAGCAGAGCAGCAAAGGAGGAGCTTTTGTGTGCAAATAAAGCGGTTTGTTCATAAGTGTCACAACTCCGGTAAAGTAAGAGATACCAGCTCACGTAAGAAATTTCAGCTGTAGAGCTTTAAACAACACATGTCCCTTTCTTTGTTTAGTGCTTATTTATACAGTACTTAAAGTAGCGTGCTTGGTTTGAGATAGCAGTTGGACTTTTAGTCAACAAAACAACTTGAATTTAAACATGTAATAAAACATACCAGGACTTTTGACAACTGTTAGTGTGAAAGACAAATCTAAAAATTTCCATTGAAAGTATTGTAGGTCACCTTTTTGTTGGTTGTAATGTTAGCTGTTTCTAGAATTATATCAAATTTGTATTTAGTTTATCATGAAACATATACTCGAAAGCTCGTGAAAAATAACAACTCGCTTTTTTGTGCTTTTAAATGAATTCTGCCACAGACAAGATCAATAAGCCGTAACTGTTATGAATAATACATTTCTTACAATCTGCATATGCTATTTTTTATAACTGCATAGTGTTTCTGTTGTATATTTGATCTTACTTTACAATCTTTTTATTATTATTGCTTATCTTTATGTGTATCTATCTCTGTGCTTCCATTTGGCTGTCACTGTGCTGATGATACACCCGAAAGATAGAAAAAATAATTCAATTTATTTTTTTACACCAAAGTGGGATTAAGTCAAGGTTTTCTTTCATTATCTTCCAAGTCTTTACATGCAGTTTGATCATAAAACTCTAGTTTTCTTAAAACCTGACGTCTATAGATGGTAACAGCTCTGCAGAGTGTGGCTGCAACTTGAAAATGTTTCAACACTCCAGAGCTATGGACAAAAACACAATGCTACTGCACGGTGAAACACAAAGCTTATTAGAAACATGCTACATTGGTCCCAGAGGGCTTATCCTCCTGAACTGAAGGGATGTTTGTTGCTGCTGCACATTGAAACGCTCAACAACAACTCTAACAAGAGTGTTTCTGTCTTTAGCAGCCTCTACAGGGATGTTAGGTGGCAGTTACACAACTGTGGTGAATTGTAAAATATGTAAATGGAACCATGGCTCCTCTGTGGATTAAACAGTGTATTTCCTTGCTTAGCTCACTCATTCTACAACAGAGTATCAAGGTATCTTTGGTAAAAAATAAAACATTATAGGCAACTAAAATATGTGTTAAGATCAAAATGTTTATTATAAAGTCGAGCCCATTTGTTCTTCCAAAAAAATGCAAGTTAATGCCCTCTTTAAAAGAAAAAAAAAAAGAAGTTTTTAAACTTTGTTAAGAACCGTTAAGGCACTAATCTATATAAAAACAGATGAATACTAAAAACATATCCCTACTTGTGAATATTTTGGGCTTTATTCACTAGATTGTGAATCTAATATCAGGTAAACTACGAACTTAGTAATAAAAATATTAGTAAAACAACAAAATGTTTACGATATCTGCCCAAAACTAATCTTTTAAATTCTTATCTACTGTGTGGAAAAATGTCTCTGCAGTTCATCTAAAGCTCTGATTCACCATACACCAATGTGTTCTCATCAGCTACTTTAACAGCAATAACAATATACCAAATTTTCATAGTGCTTTTTAGGACACTGAAAGGCGCTTCTCTTACAGAGCGACTCTGTAACAAGTGCTCTGTTCTTCTGTCCAACAGTGACATCAGGACTTAAGCCGGAGCTCTCAGGAAGCTCCGTTTCTTAGAAGCTGAGGAGTTTTAATTGAGTAATGCCCGGTAATGACACATGGGACATATGGGTCCTCCACACTCAAGCTGTATTTAACGTCGTGCAGCTGACTGATAGATAGCGGGAGCTCTGGCACATTCTCACCTCAACTCGACCGCTCCTCCTGGGAGCAGCCGGGAGAGACGCAGAAAGCGAGCCAGGCCCATTAACTAATGACAGAGTGGTAGTACAAGACCTTTTTACAAGGGAACCCGAATGCTAATTACTATGAACTGTGAGGGTGTTGAGCGTGCACAAGCATATGCGGATGTGTTGGGGATTTGCCTTTTCTGTGCAAATATTTTGTCAAAGAAATCACGACCTTCTGGATGTATTTAAAATGTGCCTACTCTAACATAAAGCTGCTCGATGGGTAATCTCACTTCCTTAATGAGCATCTATTGTGTTTTAAAAATAAAGATGTTGATCTGCTACATAATCACACACGCACACACGCCTACATACACCAACACTACGCTGATGCAGAAGCAGCAACAGAAAAGTGTTAATAACCTTCATATTTCCCAGATGTAAACTGCTGTATAAAACCTGATGAAATTCTACAAAAAAACTAGTTTTAGAAAATGAAATCCAATTTATGTCAATTTCTCTCAAACATTTGTGATTAACTTCAGCGTGTTACATTCTCTTCCAAGAAACCAAGCAGGAGTGTTGTCACTTATTCCACAATTAGAAGAGCTTAATCATGAAATATGGTTTAATCTTGAGATAATCAACAACACAATAAAACATGATACTGCAATCACTGGTTTGCCACTTGATTTCTACAGCAGTGAGTTCATCAGCATAAACACATTTTATTATCAATCTTATAATAAAGGCTAAAAATAACGCAGACTGCTGGTACTGAACCATGACAAAGTTTCAAATGGTTAAGTTTTGGTCCTTTTAATGAGACAGTGTCGTTGTTTTTCTCTGGGGTTTTGGAGCAATGTAACAATTCCCTTCTCCCACTTGTTGCAGTGCACTTCTGGTCAGCTGGCATAAAAATAAGGCTGCTACTTTCTTTGCATATCAGATAAATTTGCCTGTTTAAAAATGTTTCCAGGTTGTTTCATATTTCCCCATAAACAACAAGAGGAAAACAGAAATACTGAAAAAAAAGTGACGTGGCGTTGAAAGTAAAACAGAACAAGCCACCACTGTTCTTTAGGGTAATGTGGAAACTTGAATTGAGGAAATCACACTTGAGGAAATGAATTTTGTAAAGCACTAAATTCTGTCATGTCCAAGTGTTTTTGTGCTCCATTTTGAAATTATGAATTTGGGTTGCACAATTCCAACTTGGAACTTGCCGTGTTTAACTGTGCAGGAACAGGCATATTAGTTTTGCCGTTCCATCAACTGTCTCATTTTAATATTATTAAATGACCCTTTAGAAATTAAACTTGAATGCTCTATGGGAGCACCCCTGTTGTCATTTAATTATTAGCAGAACTAATCAGAAAGTAGGTCATGGCATCTGTATTACTTTCAGCTTCCAGCATCAAACATGCTGGTATTAGTGAAGCATTTGCATGGACTAGCCTGACATGAAGTAATGTTGTTAGTGAGATATTTAGATTTTGCAGCCTTGGTGAATATATGGAGCTTACATGATGTGTGAAAGGTGTGACTGTTATGTAGCTGCATTTATCCAAGCAACAAGTGGTGCAAGCTGAGTACCTGAGATGACAGCCTGACTAATTAACCAGCTAGTATAGGGATGCTATCCGCATAAAGAGCAAAATGTCAAAAAGGTGTAATAATCTGCACATTTGAAAACTACTATTATACAGGGTGGGCCACAAGTTTCCATACATAGAAGAATGTAAAATGTATATTTCTTTTATATTTCAGATACCCAAAAAGATGCATTTGACAAAAGACCAAAGATTTGAAATTATACTGATGGGAAGCAGTCGCACAGTTGCTTGAAACTTTAACAGAAAACAAGGAACGAGCATCACACACGACACTGTGGCAAAACTTATGTGCAAGTTTCAGAAAACTTTTTTCTATGTATGGAAACTTATGGCCCACCCGGTATTTAGCAAGTGCTTGTTCTCTATTTTGCATTGCATGATTATGTATTGAAATTGAAACAAATATCCTAGAAAGCTCTAGCATAGCTGTAGTGATTATGTAATTTCATTGTCAATAGTTAAGTTTTTTTAACACCATGATACTGATAAACTACTATTTTTGTCTATAAATAACCATTAGGAACATGATAAAGTCTATGATAACATATGTTAAAGTATGCATCCTTCAAAATACAGCATTTATCAGAATGATACACTTAAAAGTAAAAACAGCAACTAAATACTTCAACTAAGTTAATTGAATCTAAGATAAAAGAAAAGACTGTTTGAGTCACAAGTCATAAGACATCAACAGTATAAGTTCAATTATTCGGAATGTTTTAAAGCTGAATGGAACCCACTGTCTTTAAAGCAGGCACTGGCAAATTTAAAGCACATCTCCGAAGGTTAAATGAAAAAATTGAACATCATGAATTCAAGTCTACATCAGCTTTGTTATAGGTTCTCTTTTGCAAATACATAAATGAAGGAATTACTAAATGGAAAAATTACATTTTCTGAGCGAGAAAAAAAGCAGCACTAGACAAAGAAGCCTTCTGAGACAATGTGTGGGATGACAAAGCAGGGATTCATGATAGATATTAAAAAGCAAAACTCCGTAAAACACCGGCAGGTAGGCCTGTACTGTGTGGGCACACGATATTATGCAGAGGAAGAATATGGAGGGGGGCGGGTAAAATAAATCCTTTGAATTATAAATAAAAAAAATAAAGTCATGCTTTTTGCTGAAGTGCAATGGAAGCCATTTATGTAGTCGATGATATCCCCCTTCCTGCCCCCTCTCTGTAAAAGCCAACTTCTTTTAAGAGAGAAGCATATCAAATGGGCTTTAGTCTCAACAGCTCGGAGGCGGAACAACCTAAACATGCCCTGCAGAGAGACAGCTCTGTCAGAAATCATACTTAGCCAAACCTAGTTCACAGTCAGAATATTTCAAATCTAGAGCTCCTGCTACAGACAGGCTATTTTGGGAATTTGTTTTTCCAACAGTTTTCTGTCTTGCTTTTAAGAATCTGAACTGAAAAAGAAAAACAGAGTTGTTTTCAAACCTGACTAATTTGTCAGTATCCCCTCCACAGCCTCTGGTGGTGCACCAGATCTGAGACCAGACAGTGGGCGGGGGAAGAGGAGCAGGAGATGATGAATGAAAAGACTGAGAACAAGTGGAGATGAAGGGAGTGGGCAGATTCCCGCCTCCCCGGCGATGCGTGTGTGGTTTCACAAAAGCCAAATAAATGATGCTGCAGCCCAGAAGGGAGGGTAGCTCTACCTGAATCACTCTGACATCTCCTGCAGGTGCTGGTTTCTGTGGGGTTCAAATTACAGATTTTTAAATTGGGTCAATGGTAGAAGAAGAAGAAGCATAGACACCAAACAATAATGCAGTGTGATCTGACCAGAAAGCGAATGCAGGGCTATTTTAGTCACATTTAGCCACAAAAATATTTGTTTATTTTCTTCTTATGGTATACTGGTTTACTAAGACCTATGCTGAGATTCCATGTGAAGATGTACATTCTTTTAGTAGATTTCGAAAAGTTCTTGGAATGAGTTATCTACCTTCAAGATGTTTGCTGTAAAAGAGAAAAGTACAAGAATCAAAGTTACTTTTTGTTTGTTGCTTTGATTATTTTTTTTTTTCAATTTAAGGCATATTAGAATCCAAAAATGCATCTAGATCAGAAAAAAAAATGAGGAGAATATCAACTTTTGGTAAAGCTTGGCCAGCTTTTAAGTGACCAAAGCTACCAGCGCTTCAAACACAACTGACCAAAACAAAAAATCACTACAAACAATCTGAGCTGATTTCACTGGTTCATCTGGGGAAATTGAAGAAAAAAATACCTCCCAAAATAAAAATCAGAAACAGGCTGCGATAGAAAACTGGCAAAATAATAGAAAACAAAGAATGGTGATGTTGAGAGATGGAAGGAGCTTGCAGAACTGTAGCAGTTCCTACAGGTCAAGGATTTGCAACAAAGTTTTAAACTTTAATTTTCTTAATTTCATTTATGTTCTATGATGTCAAGCTCCAAAGTAAGACTGCATAGTGACATACTTAGGTAAGTACTTCTACATAGGTAAGTCAATACCAACAGAATACCTAACCCCTAAACTTTTCAGGGATTTTATACAATATGTGAATAGCGTGGGCTCATTTTCTATTCAGCATCCCTCCATCAACACTTTGTGAAATCACCTTTTTCTACAGTATATTAGGATCTTTTAGGGATATTTTTCTTTGCAAAATGACTCAAGCCTAAAATAAAAGCGAACATCAATTTTCAAGTCATATTTTAAATTATCAAGCAGGTTAATGTCTAAGTTTGAGTGGCTCATTCTAACACACTTTAGCTGTTGTAGCTACTGGGGTGTTGTTCGTCCTGCTGGAAGGTAAGCCTTCACCACTGAAAGTCTTTTCCATCAAGTTTTCTTCAAGAATCGCCCTGACCTTAGCTGAGTCCATCTTCTTATAAAGTCTGACCAGCTTCCCTGTCCCTGCCGAGGGAAAACGCACTCAATCAATGATACTGCCACCACCATCTTTCAGTGAAGGACTTTAATGCTCATGACCATGTGGACTGTTCCTTCACACAGTTTTTTCATGTAAGTGGAAAGGTTCAATTATTGTCTCATCTTAACTGACCAACACTTTCCTCCATGTGGGCTGCAAAAAACTGTAAACATAATCTCTTATTATGGCCTGCTAAATGCCAATTTGTCCACGAAGGCCAGGTTTGAAGAAAACACAACTAATAATGGTTCTGTCAACAGATTTTCCCACCTCAGCTTTGGATCTTAAGCTGCCCCTTGGATGCTTAGAGTTAGCTTCTCTCCCTCTAGGCTGCTCTTATGATTAATGCTCTCCTTGCCCGATATGTCAGTTTAGGTGGAGGCCCATGTGTTGTAGGTTTGCAGTTATCCCATACTGGTTCCATTTTTAGCTAGTGGATGATAGTGCTTCATGAGATTTATAAAGCTTTTATGACTTACGCCAGCTTTAAGCCTCTCCACAATTGTATCCCTGTCCCTGATCATTTTCTTTTAATGATTTTGTTTGTTCATTGCTGTTCTCCAAGAAACCGCGGAGGCCTACACAGAGCAGCTGGATTTATAAATAAATAAATAAATTAGAGGCAGGTGGATGCTATTTACTAATGATGAGACATCTGAAGGCAGTTTGTTACGTTGGACTTTATTTAGGAGAATCAGAGTAAGAGGGTTTGACTATTTCTACAAGACGCTGTATTTCTTAAGCCCATGCATTATGACTTTAACCGGAGTTGCAGTGTCAGAAGTTTGATGACCGTCCTGCTCAGCCTTTTACATCTGTACGTGACATGTCACAATCCCAGCCATCATCACAGCAGCCCCCACGCTCACATTGATGAGAAAATAGAAAATATCCAACTCAAAAATAGTTAAAAATCCAGCTAATGAGCAGCTGTGAGGACACGAGCATGCATTCCAAGATAGAAAAAATAAATAAATAAGGAAATGTGGAAACCTAAGTGTGCATTAATGAGTAAACAAACAAATTCAACGTCTGGGCTTTGTGAAGAAGAGCTTATGCGGAAAGGCGCCTCTCGCTGGCTGCGAGGAACATCAGAGAACAGCGGGCTGTGAATGAACTGCTCTTATCAGCCACGTGCAGTTCCCCACCACTGGAGGGGAACTAGTAAATATCACATGCTTAATTATAACCAGACAGCTACTTGTCTCAGTTTTCACAATGACGCTTTCATCTCGCTCTGCTGCTGCTTCAATGAAAGTGTGAGAGTGAAGAAAAAAAAAACAGAGAGAAGGGTTCTGAGATTTCTTTTCATTCTTTAAAAATATCAGTTGAAAATTAGGAAGTTTTCAACATTTCTTAAAAGAGATCTGCTGACTATATGAATCAATCCTGCTGCATAGCCAGGAGCCGTCTGCGAGCTCCTCCCTCGCCATTATCAATGCGAGCCATCAGCTTGCACTACTACACATTCCTTCCCCAACTGTCAGGCAAGCTCATGTAGCACAACTTAATATGGCCACTTGCTGTTAGTGGGAAGAAGGAGGCGGCTGCCAGGCACGACAATGATTCACAGAAGAAAAAAAAAAAAAGCAGAAACAAGCTGCAAAAACAAACGTAGGCGCGCTCACACACTCCAACGCCAAATGTCACCAATGAGTCACTAAACAGTCTGATGGGAAGTGCTCAGCGAGCTGTCAGAGGAGGTCACTACAGTGCGTGGATTCAGTGATACGAACAAAGCGTTGAAGGGAAGGGAAAGAGGAAGGTTGAAGAGTTTGTAATGTGGGGCTGTAGGCTTCAGGATGCAAATGGTTTCAGTGGTTTTTCAACCTGTGCAGGCTAACAGGAAGTTAGCTGGCTCGGCTCGCTGGAAGCACAGACGCGTTATCGCGTTTGCTTCATGGGTCAGCTGAAGAGTGAGGTGTTGGACGCAGGAGACGTTTGACTAATTAAGTTGTCAGTTTTAAGGTTAAACACTGATTGAGAAGCTCGCAGAGAGCCATTTTAGTTTTTATAGCCCGAATGCCCTTTTACGTATTCAAACTGTTTTCCTCCATGAGACACACAATTGAAAATAAGGATTCCATCAGAACTGGAGAGCTCAAATGGAAAGCATGTCTCATTTTAAGGCTCCGTTATAAGTAATGAGCGGACGAGCTCTGGTTTCTAGCAGAGTGGTGCTTTTCAAAAAAGAATCCACAGTGTGAAGTGGGTCATCTTCTCCGGACAGAAATAAAACAAAGTGTAAAGCCTTAACACCAACACGCTCATTAAGGTTTCATAAATTGGAAGTAGTTTTTGAGGTAGGGGCTTGATAATTTACATCAATAAATCAGTCTCACAATCAGCCACATTATCTATCAAATATCTGTCTGAAGGATGAATTCTTTCATTCCAAATGAAGGAATACCATCATGCATTTAAAGAAGCAAAAAAATTCAAAGAATATACACTTCAGTTGAGAAAAAAACTGTAAGTGTAAACAAGATTCTTAATTATTTGGGTAAAAAGAAAGATAAAAGCAAATATGCCAACACTCTACAATCTAATATTTTAAATATAAGGTAAATTTTTCTAAAAACAAACTTTAATGTTTAAAATATTTTCAACGCCAATTAAAGTCTAGTTCTAAAATTTCATCTCAGGAACTAAAAAAATGACATGAAGACTAATTTTGAGCTCTAACAAACAATCTTAGCGCAAGAGGTAAAAAATAAATAAATAAATCCGAGGTTTAAAAACCATCTTTGATCCATCAGTTTCAATGTCAGGTCGGCCATGATTGGACAGGAAAAGGAAGAGCCAGTGTGAGTTAGACGGAACCATTCGCATTTCTGCCATCTTGGTCTCTCACAGGTCACTCAGAAACAATAAGTGGTACTTGGTTTCCTGGCTCAGTTAATTGGATGTTGGGTTGGTTTCTCTCTTTGGGTTTGAAACTTGATGACATGAAGGAAAATATTGTACAACGCAAAAATCTAAGGTGAAATGTATGTTGCAAAAACTATAAACATATAAACACAGAAATGTTTATTCCAGCAAAATCACAACAAACTAATTAGGTTTTGTAGGCATGGAAAAAAAAACAAATCTGGTTCTATTTGTCTTTGTTTCTCAGCAGATGCAAAGAGATTCATTATGTTAGACGTGAAAAAGACGTTGTCACGTAAATAAAAACTCCTGACTGAAGCTGTGTAGAGATTCAAGGGATGCTGGAATACAGAGACAAGTTCATATTCAGATATTAACAAATTAAAACATGTTTTAAGGTTAACTTATTATTTACAATTAACTAATCATGGCCCAATAAATGATGATTGTATGGATTAAAGCCTTCTGAACTTTTCGATTAGCTTTTCATAACAATTCATTTGAGAAACTTTAATGGGTATGGACAGCAGGGCTACATGGCATCAGGAAAACCAACATGTGAATATCACTGCAAGTTTCAATGACAACAGAGGCAAGAGATACATAATTGTTTTGCTGTTTTAGGTTTACTGAAAGCATACACAGTTTGTGCGAATTAATATTGTTTTAAGATAAATCTAAATGTCCAGCAAGATCATTTGAAAGTAAAGAGTTGTTGCTTAGGCATGTGTTTCCTGTTCACTATGCTGACTGGATGGACATTTGAATATAACTTCATATTAAATTGAATTCATTTCATGTTCAAACTAAATGCAAAGTCAAAAAATAAATAAATAAATAATGAATATAATTCAAAGATTGATTTATAAATCTGCTAAGCTTTCATCTGCCTAGTTACCAGTGCCAGAAATTAAGCAGCATTCTGAACCATGAGTGAATGCTTGCACAAAGACAAAAACCCACACAGAATAACCAGAGGGCAGAACAGCATGTAGGTCAACCTGTGGTCAGCTGATCTGGACTGATCCTGTCTCTGTGTGAGTGAGTGGCCGGTACTTTGAACCAAAGTAACACCAACACACATCTCTCTCTCGAGAAGGATTTTCAAGTCTAAAACGAGCACTTCTGCTTTTTGACTGGTCAAGAGAAAACCAAACTGGTTCTGCTTCATTTACGACTCATTTTCAACGCAAACAAAACTTAGCCTTAAATCAGCCGTCCGTCCCCCTGCTCACCTTTGATCCTGCCTCGTCTGTGAGGACACACGCAAAGAAAACAGCACACTCTCACACTTACCGAAAGCTGAGCAATGCTGCACATCTCATCTAATTTCCTCCATAGTGCAGAGGAAAAGACTCAATTGTCACAGATGCGGGCGATCCCGCAGAGGCCAGTGGCAACTCTCGAAGCTTTCGCTGCTTTCAAGCCTCCTGCCAGCACCTTCTCACTCTCCCCCCTCGCACATATCCTTTACTCTGTTCTCTCTCTTTCTTTATTTCTTACTACCCCCTCTCCTCCTCCTTCTTCTATCTTTCTTTTTTCTTCCACCCTTGCTCTCTGATCTGTCTCTTCCCCTTGTCCGGCGTCTGCACAATATACATCAATTATTCAGAAGCAGTCTCCCAGTTTCTTCAACTTATCCAATCAGAGTGAGGCTCAGCGCTAATGGGCTCCTGCTGTACCTGCTACCGGCTCCAACACACTCTCGAGACATTGGGTTGGGGGGAGGAAGAGTGGGAAGGACGGAGGGAGGGAAGGAATAGAGAGGGAAAAAAAAACAAGACAGAAGGAGCAGTGGAGACAGTCGAGGAGGAGCAGAGGATGAGAGGAAGTGATAAAGACAGCAAGCCAACGCAGACAAACAGGAGAAGAGATTAAGGAGCCAAGATGTTCGAGTGCTTCTCACCTTTGTCGTAATGAATGTGTTCAGTCTAGCTCTCCATTTCCTTGTTTTTTTAAAAGAGTGCGCAGGGAAGCACACATGCACAACACAACCTCTGCAACTGCCATTTGTCAAAGGGCAAAGAACATCAGAATGAAAAAAAAAAAAAACCTTGCAAGCTCAGTTTGCAAACTTGCATAAAAGGGCGGAGCTTAGTTTGTGATGCGGGCTCGCTGGGAGGTTAAGCGCAAGAGAGGAAGTGGAAGAGGAAGAAAAATCAATCTATTTAGAGGCAGACAAGTAGTAATTTATTTGTCTTATCAGAAAGAAAGGGGGGGGGGGGTCCCTGCCTGAAGGACAATATAATCTGATCATGTCCCCCTTTGTCTTCATCAGGGGATCTAACAAGCACATCAGAAGTGAGCAGAATGTCTGAGAGAAAACGAGGAGAAGCAGGTCAATGAATTGGAGTTCAACCAGACAAGAAGAAACAACTGAGCTGTCACCTAAATGTAGAGAAGCAGGCCGAGAAAGAGAGAAAGAAGGAGAGGAGAAGGAGAGGGGGATGGGAGAAATGAAGTGGCCTCGTGACAGCAGAGGGAAGTTTTTGTTTGTGTGGCTTTTTGTGCAGAACACTCTGTCATCAATGGTTTTCACAAATACTCCACGCTGCACTGAAAAACACCCACATATATAGAAATATTACTTTACAAGGTGTGTCAACCACCCGCCCCCACCGTCCCCACCCGTGGGGGTGGAGGGGCAGAGCTGTGGCAGGGGAGTTGAGTCCTGAGGTGTGGATGCTGGATCAGTCAAGCAAGAACAAAAAGAGGATTTAAATGATTTGCTCATCCGGTTTTGTATGAGAACAAAGTCCTCTGTGTTTGGATTACGAAGTGCAGGCACAGCTTTGGATTCAACCGGAGAAACAAATTTGCCTGCAATTGTGCAAACCGAACCAATTAGGCAGAAAGTGATGGGAGGACCTGATCAGCTCTAAAGCGTCCTCCTCCCACCATGTGGGCTTCACTTCTGTAAACTCCAGAGGAAAAGTTCTGAAGGTGGATTTGGGATTGCGAAGGGGTTTCATCATCTGAAGCGCAACCGCTAGAGAGTGTCAGAGGAAAGGCCTGCATGCTAAAAATAACTCCCGTTTCTTCTTAATAATTCAGCGCACTGCTCTTACTCAGCAGTAATTAAATATAAAAGTCTGTAGGGTTGATTGGGTCAGTGATAAAGGATCTATATCCTTCCATAGTTTTAATCATTCAGGGAAAAGATTATCAAAATGGATATACTTCTTCCAGAAACGTTTTCTCATCCTTTTGACTTTTCTTAATGTTGTTATGTTTCAACCATAAACTTCAATATATTTTTGGGATGTGTTATGATGGACCAGCACCAATTATATAACTTTATTTTCATAAAAAACAAAAAGAGCTGTGCAATAATAATCAGCTCCATCTACCCTCATACACCTAAACACAATCCGGTGCAACCAATTGGCTTTAGAAGTCATCCAATCAGTTTATAAACTCCATCTGTGTGTAATTCAATGGCAGTATAAATAAAGCTATTCTGTGAAGGCCTCCGTTTCTTAGGAAACATCAGTGAAGAAACAGCATCACAAGGATTAAGGAACACCAGACAGACCTGGGAGAAAGTTGTGGAGGAAGCCGGGTTGTGCAACAGAAATATTTCCTCAAGATCTGGATATAACACAGAACTCTGCTGGATCCATTAATTGAAAATTGAAAAAGTACGGTTCAAATGCAAACCTACCGACACATGGTGGTCTACCCAAACAAGCAGCATTAGTCAGAGAAACAGCCAAAAGGTTTGTGTTTACCCTGGAGGAGCTGCAGAGATCCACAGCTCAGGTGGGAGCAACTTTGGACAAGACATCTTTTAGTTGTGCATTCGACAAATACGTTCTTTAGAGCGAAACAGCAAGAAGAAACCAATCGCTGAAAGCAGTTTGTCACAATCTAGATCTGTATCGCTGCGAGGGAAACGCACCAAAATAGCTGCAGCTGTAATAGTAGCAAAGGGTTGTCTTAGAGGGGTTGCAAGCAACATTTTGTAGACCTTTACTTTTAAAAACATAAGAAAAAACTCACCAAACATCTATCAACTTTACAACTATGCCCTAATGCATTTAATGTTTTTGTTTAAAAAGATAATCATGATGATTATGGCTATTTCTCATGAAAACTGACACTTTGGAATGATAAAAATCCCAGTTTTTGACTATTTTTAGCAACTTTGTTTCACAAGAACATCTCAGTACATTTGCACCAACCTATGTAACTTGTGTGCTAAAGAAGTTTTATTTTCAGAGCAGTGTTTGGCTATAAATAGTGGTAATAAACTTTTGAATCTTTTCTTTTAATCACTTTTATTAATGTTGGAATAAATAGTTTTAGTCATATTGCCCATTCCTTGTGACAAAATGTAAAAGAAAAAAAAAGAAAAAGAGAAAAAAGTTCTACTTTGGCATCTGTAAGTATTACATCATTGTCACCTAAAAGCAGAAAATGTGAAGACACTCTCCTAAAAGAGTTTAATGGGAGTGCCTGCGTTGACTTGTCTGCTTTAGAGTTCTGTGTCGGTCAGAGGACACAAGGTCAGCTGCAGCCACACCCGGGAAGTTTTCTGTCACTGCTGACAGAATGGCTGTCCTCCTGATGTCTCTGCAGCAGGTCTCACTCTGTCCACTGACTGAGCTCTGACAGCTTCTCTCTGCAAAGGTAACTCTAGTGATGCATATGTGAGCGTGGGACAGATGCAAGCAGTCAGAAGAAGAAGAAGAAAAAGAAGCATTGTTCTTAGTGTTGTTTCCCACCAAACTTTCATTCTTCATCAGCTAAAGCCAACACATGACTAATACTGAAACAAATGTTTTAGTGCTGTGTAAATTTCTCAGCCAAGAATACTTAAGATAGTCAACTGGGTCAGCAATTTAAAATAAATAAATATTTCTTTAAGCAACACGGAGAACCAACGAGCAGCTACTATATCTGATTGAATCATTTAAAAAAAAGAAAAGAAAAAGAGAATAAACATCACTCCAAAGACAAATTATCTGCAACCTGGAGAATGTCTATTCAAGCCCAAGATACAACTCATTTGAAAATGTAACAGTGTTGACGTTTAATCCGAGTTTATCTTCATAAAGAGAACCGCTACGAGCTTGATGACAGACTGGCATATTCACCGAGGATGGAAACAGCAAAACCCTGGAGGGATTACTGTGATAATCTGATTTGCTGTCTGCTGAACTTCACAGTATCCCAACAGCTCAGTCTGTTGGGTTGAGTTGTATTTGTAGGGCAGCTGCACACCTAGTTTATGACAAACCTCTAATGAGCTGCGAGTCTGCTGGTAACAGACTACAGATTATCGAGTACAAAATGCTTACAAGGATTTGTGAAGGACGTTTAAAGAGACAGCTTTGTAGAGCACAGAATGACGGTGCAAACCCAAACCTCAGTAACCACCAATCAGAGACCGAAAGCTTCCAGTCACAGGTGCAAGAAAATAAACAGCATTAGAGCCGAGTATCTTTACTCCAAGAATTAACAGTGCCAATGTTACATTGCCTAACAGCAGATAAGTCTCTTCACTGGCTGATTTCAGATTAGAGCAGCACAATAATCCTCCAGGCTTCACTGCAGGGTCACAATCTCCAGACAGCTCATCAGCAGCAGCCTGCTGTTGCTGAAAATCTCTCCACTTGTTTGGACAGGTCGCACAGGGAAGAAGCCTTCTTTTCATTTGCACAGAACCAGGCCTCTGTAGTTCTCTGAAATCTACAAATGACAAAAAGCTGGCACACAAAACAGCTGTCATTTGTACTGGATACTAACCTATGCAAGTTTCTATTGTGGCCCAAGCTGACAGCAGACATTTCAAGCCAATAATTATTAGTTTTTATTATTCTGAAGCTGATTTTTCTTGTAAAGAAAATGCAAACACCTACTTAACCGCCTGAAATGTTGGCTGATTTTTTTCTTGTCTTGCATCTGTTTCGGTTTACTTATATTCAAAGTTTAGTCCAAATCAACAGAAAATGGCCCAAATCTCAGGGCTAATAATGGTCTACAGAAGTATTTGGGCTCCTCTCGTGTATACTGTAGACTGCTGTAATATCTATTTCAATTTAAAATTGGTTTCAGTTGTAATTTTTTATGTTACTTGCACAGCTTTTCTTTCTTCTCCGATTGCATTTTTAAGTGTCGTACTTTAGTTTGTTGCTGAATCAAAACAATTTCTCTCACAGGATCAATAGAAAGCCTGGCTTTCATTAAACATGTCTGTCTTGAAAAAATAGCTTAGCGCATTTCAAGTATGATTGATGTTTTGAAAGTAAATATTTCCTTGACGAATCATTTCCTTGAGGAGACTGAAGACAGCACCCCAGACTCATCGGCCCTGTTCTGGGCTCTCAGGTGTCAGATCCGCAGGCCTCTGTCGCCATGCCGACTGTCAGAAGATTATGCTGAGGCAGCACAATTGGCCATACTTCCCGTGAATGCACAAACTGATAGTGCGTCTCGCAAGAGGAGGAATACTTCTTCAACTTTTTCACAACACAACAGCAAACGTTATTTTTTTCTAGTTGAGGTCAGTTTGAGGTCGTTTGCAGCCTCCACTGGGTGTAATTCCAGGATTCAACAAGATTTAGGTCCATTCACCTTCCCATTAACTCTCATTTATTAATTACTTAGTCTGTATTTAAGGGTACAAAATAAAGCAGGCTGAATACAAATGCATGTCACCCTTTCCAGATTTTTTTTAGTAATGAAAAAATTTTATTTAATTTTATTTATTTATTTCAAACATGATAGAAGTATAAAATTATGAATTAGGTAGGGGTGGGCATTTATCAGATTGCATATTATTTATATTTATCAAGAAAAATTTCAGAAAAGCACAAAACTGACAGTGGTTGTAAATGTCATTTTTGCTTTTTCTCCGCTGTTGATTCCTTGAGAGTATCAATAAATATAACTAAACTCTAAAATATGAATAAATGCAGTTACTGTGTGCAGTTTAGTGATATAAATCATACTTTTAATTAAGTGGCATCCTGAAGAAGCCTATTTTAAACTAGAATGTTTTTCAAGAACATCTCTGTTTGTAGCCCTTTGAATTTTGTCACTGACACCTAAAAAATAAGTAATTTAAACTTTATCAGTATAACGGAAAACAAAATATCGCGCTAAAATTTTAAGTACATTTTGCCCACCACTAGGGTTAATCCTTCTCCTTCCAAGTCACAAGTATGAGCAAATTTTTATTTGTGTATCATGTAGGATTGAAAAAATGTGAACATTCATGTCTTATGAACAGAACAGTGAAGGTAAACCTAATCTGCTTTATTTACTTTCTCCTCCATCCCGTCTGGTTTCCCAGACAAAATCCATCTATGGATGATCCCCCTTTACTCACAGTCCGCCTGCCATCCTCATTTGACGAACGCCTGGATCATATCTTCTGCTCTGACCCTGCATAATTACACTAAATCTCCCATTTGTCCAGCATGTATAAACAGCTTTTCCTGAAACTCCACATTGCCTCCTAATAGATCCCAGAATCATCAGCAGCCCTGAAGATGATTCCGACTGTCAGCCGGGCCCAGCCAGCCAGTCCGGGCTGTGCCTGGACAGCAATCACATTATCCCGACACAAGAACACAGACAGACAGAGGAATACAGCGATCAATATTGTGCGCTGACGTCTGTCAGAGCACTTAGGGTTCCTCCCAACAAGATGCTGTCTGCCACAACTGAAAGAAGATATTCAGCTTTAGTAAATGTACTTATCGCGGACAATGTGAGTGAAAAACGCAGAGGCTGATACGTTTCTGCCTTTTGAGCGGCAGGCTGCAACACAATGGGGCTTGCATGGAGAATAATGGGATAAGATTACAGAGCGCTACTCTCAGTCACCGCAGTTCCTGTTTTGCACATGTGAGATAATTGGCTTGTCAAAAACCACAAAGAAATCAAAGCGTTTAATCAAAATATTTTACTCTCCTGCTTATCTAACCAGCTGAGCAAAGGTTTATCTGTGTTTCGTGTGGCTGCCGACGGCCTCATGAAGGGTCCAGCACGTACGAGCGACACATCTCCAGCTATCCATCTCTTTATTTCCCTCCCCTCGCTTCTCCTTTCTGCCTCGGCATGCTTCACTCTGACAAATGCACAAGATCCAGCTGCTGCTGGAGAAGCACAGGAGGCTGTATGGATTGGAGGAAATTGGATTTGATAGATAAATGTCTGAGGATAGCATTACTGCTTTCCCTTCCCCGTTACATGTGTGCGCACGCATGCAGCTCACGCTCCACACGCAAGCGCACGCACACAGGTAGGGCCACGCAGCCTGCTAGTGTTGAGTAGACTGTTTTTCTGAGGGTTCCACTCAGACAACTCATCTCAATAGCACATTAATGTTTAATAGGATCTAAAAATATCGTGACATTATCATACTCTGGGCTTTTTGTGTGCTGTCTGTAGTTGCTGTTGGTGGAAAGAAATAAAACACTTCCAAATCTCAGATTTATGGGGAGTTTAACGTGAGTTTATTTGCTTTTGAGCACTTAATGGTTATAGGTCCACTGCATAATCTGGTAATTTAACAACGAGTTAAAAGCTGCGATTTAATGAGATAATTTTGTTTTTCTAAGTCAGCAGTACTAAATGGCGTGATGGATGAACATGCATCAGCTTGCATTTTTTGTTTAGCTGAAGGGTCTTTACCTGCAGACTTAGGAGTGAATTTGTCCCGGTTGGCAGCACACACAGCAAGCAACCTGTAGCCCAGGTCCAAGTCGAACCCCTGCTGAGCAGCAACACGGCTCACCACCTGCAGAAGGAGTCATAAATCAGGAAGTGTCTTTTTAGGCTGTGATAAAACCCGGCAATCCATCTAATTTAACCTCAGTGACTTGCGTGTGATTTCTTTACTGTACATAAACCTTCAGCCCTGATTAACACATTTTAGTTGGCTTTCAGGTTTAGATTCCTTCCCTCACATTTTTAAGCTTTGACAAATACACTGAAAATATTGTAAACTTGTTCAGATGGATAGAAAGGAAAAATAATTCATCATTTTGAAATCTTTTCTACAAAATATAAATAAATAAATGTGGCATGCATTTGTAGTTAGCTCCGTATAATCCCCAGTCACTTAATCAACTCCATTTTCTTGTTGTTGCTGAGCTAAAACATCCCCGGAGCATGACGCTGCCACCACCGTGTTTCACTGTGGGCATGGTGTGTTCAAGGTAATGTGAGATTTTAGTTTTCCATTACAAATAACTTACTGCATGTAAAAAAAATGTAAGGGATATGAATATTTTTGCAAGGCCCCTGTGTATAATGAGAAACTTCAGATTATTTCCCTGAGTGAGGAAAGGCTGAAATAACTTCAGGGAGACGTCAATTATTGTAGACACAATAAGTAGAACCTCTAGACTTTAACATGATATTACAGGAAATCCCGAGGGATGTGAAGTAGGATTACAGAGACATATGCAGAGGGGAACTACTTCAACACACACTGGCTTTCATCTAATGAGCCTTTTAAAACCCCAATAGATATTTGTCACAAACAACAAAGCAAATATATCAACGAAAAGTGCTTAAAACCTGCGTCAGTAACTAGATTTATTAGGCAGGAATTAATCATCACAAATAACTTTATACTTCCAGTGAGTGTATTACATTTATCTGGACATGTTTAGGCGTCATCAGCACATCAACATAATCCATCTAGCCAAAACTATTATGTAACCTCTGCTGAAAAACGGTCAAAGTAGTTGCTGTCAATCGTTTGATTTCCCTCGTAAGTTGGGTTGGCCCCTTGGTTTACACGAGGCAGGCGGCCAGCTACGAAGGCCAGCCTAGATTCGACATGGATTTAACAGTGTTTCACCTCATAAGCCTTTTTTTCAGCCTAATCTCCCTCGGAGGATGTACATGCGGGCCCATAGTTCTGTCGATATGAAAACAGTGTTGGAATAAGTGCTGCAAGGTTAGTGGGTTGCTCAGATTTGTGTTTATCTCTCCTTCCTGGAGAAAAAATAAAAATAAAACGAAACAGCTTTGTGGTTTAATCCTGCTTGTTGCTGGAAATGGGCATCCTATTTTGCCTCAGGTCAGCTTCTGATTGACAATAACCTCTGATAGGTCCAAAGGAGACCCTTCTCTAAACTGCCAGTTCATTTCATTTCATACAGTTGCCTGGTACAAAGATTATTCCCCTTTGCGCAATTCTCAAGTTAATTCAGAGTCCTGGGACCTAGAATCTCCAATCATTCCAGGCAAATATATGTTTTCTTCTTTCACGCTGTTAGAACAACCAGTTGTCATGTAGATAGTTGGAGATAGCTTGTAGATAAAGACTTAGTGACCCCAGGATGCCACTATTTGCAGCAATTCTCTAACAGTCAGCCACTGGAATATTTACTTAACCTTCTCAAAATAAGCTTGAGATCTTGTCCAATCTTTTTCACTTCAGTTCCAGTTGTTTTAGAGTTTTTAATAAACCCTGATGGCGTATTTAAGCAAGTTTAAGCATCCATCCATCTTTGCAGCTTCATGGGGGAGCAGGTACCTATCTCTAGTGGTTAAAGGTCAAGAGATTGGACACGTCTTGGACAGATTGTCAGTACACCATAGGGACACACAGATACTTAGGACAATTAACCATGCACACACTCAGACCTAAGGGCAATTTAGAGAAACCAATTAACGAAACAGTCATGTTTTCAGAATGTAGGGGGAAAGCCCGAGAGCATGGGGAGAAACCATACATGCACGAACAGTACATGCTAACTCCATGCAGAGAGACTCCAGGCCATCCAGGCCCTTTTAGCTACAAGGCAAATGCCTAGGTATGTGATCATTTTCATGTAGTTATTTCTTCATGTATGAATTTGATAGCATGTGCGCTTCTTTATAGGTGCAGTGTGCTACTTTTATGTAAATTCTTTATATATATGTTTGTTGAAACTGCCGTGGCAGTTTCCACTTACTAGTTTTTTTGATCTGCAAAAAAAAAAGAGCACCTCTGCCTCCAGTGCTAACTAGAAACAGCCAATCAGAGCTCAGGGAGAAGTCGGAAGAGATTGATCTTTCGCTGAATATCTGCCTCATATTACACTGCCACAACAAAGAGACAGTTTTAAAAAACATGTAATAGAGATATTGTTCATAAAAGTTACATATTGCGGATTTAATAGAATGCCCCTTTGTCCATTTTGAACAGTAGATAACTCCACATGTTTTGTGTCATGTGATATCTATACCCAGAGAACACAAGAAGTTATGCATTATAAAATAACTGCAAGTAAATACAATTTTGAACAGAAATAAATTAAGCAGCACATCTGCAACCACTGGCTTTACACACCTACTTGACACAGAATGCACATATCCAGACAAAAAGCTACAATTACATCTCAGAAAAAAAAGCTGATAGCAATGGCAGCAGCTGTGTCACTTTCATTACCTCTCGTGCCACCGTGGAAGTGCTGTACACGCAGAAGATCACAAACAGAACAAGCAACTTCACGTGTGGCATCTGTTTGATTTGCAGAGTTACTCATAAGAATGCTCCGACTTGTTGCTAGCAGTAATTCTTCAGATAAGCAGCAATTTGTTCTCAGAGTCTAATGAAACAATTTAGCTGATGGAAGGAGCCCCATGCTGAGAGGGATTCTGGCAGTGGGCTCCATTGTACAGCTCTTTATCACCCTTTAAGAGGCTTTTATTTTGATTTAGACGTTAACGATCATTTATCTGTTTGCTCTCACAAGAATATTGGCTGGAAACAATAACCTCGGAGTTAGGCTTTTTTGGTAGTTAAATATTTATGCCTGCTGGAAGGGCTCAGGTAGAACTAAATGTGTGCATGTTGTTAGAAAGAAAATCCTTTATATTGTTCCACCAATTTAAAGAACAGGATGCCAGAGAAAGTGCTGCAGGGGCTGAAATTCTCTGCATGTATGGCCCGTTGAGAACCCCTCTTCCATCTGTTGCTGCACACTGACTAAGAGAAGACTGCTAAACCTTTCCCTAAAAAGAAAATGTTCCTATTTTTTATGTAGCAAAAAGCAGACTGTAGGAACAGCTTGACAGATATAGTGCTAGTGTGCACCTTCTCTTACTTTACCAATAACAATGTGTCTGAACAGTTCCAGTCTGGTTTATAGACATGGTACCTGGTCAAAATCATAATTGAATGAATTTGTGCTGTTAACCATCAATCAGATTTTTGATTTTGATAATATCTCTCATTATGTTCTCCAGCAGAGATCATAATCAGTTCGTACCATTTGCTTAGTACCTTTAGCACTTCAACTGGTCACAAATGCCGCTGCCAAGGTTATTACCAGACTTCCTTCTGCCGAGGTTATTCTGCCCTTCAATAACTTTATTAGCGTCCTGTTAAATACTGCATTAATTTTAATCCCCTCCTTCTTACTTTCAAGTCTCCCCATAATGTTGCACTTCCATATCTGTTGTATATTGACACACTGATATTCCTTCACAGATTTTGAGATCCACATCTTCTACTTCCTTTGATTTACCACATTACTCGCGATGCTAAAACTGACTTAACACTGAGCAACCATTCCTAGGAAATTTCTCCCACAGACAATTTAAAATGTATTAAAAAACATTTTTCTTAAAATGTTTAATTTTGTTCTGTTCTTTGTTTATTTTACGTTGTGTTTTCGCTTTTAATAGCGATTTTCTGCATATTGTGATTTGGTACTAGAATTGTTGTCCTTGAGCATGCTTTTATTTGTTTAAAACTATTGTTTTAATACTCAAGGTTATTCTAATGTGAGAATATCATATCTGGTTATAATTAGAATGCCTTGCCAATAACCTTTTATAAATTGCTTTTAAAGCAATTTGCAGAAAACCAAAGACACAGTCCAAACATTGAAACATAAAAGATGTGGACACATTGTCTCGTCTTCTGTTTTTGCACTAAACTATGCACATCTAATTACTGTTTTGCTCCTGTCTTCTAAAAAGTACCTGAAAAAAAATCATCCAAAACCATAATTGTAGTTTGCATACCGTCAGACATCCCATGAGACTTTGCTCGAAAGGTCGCTGGAAGGCCCGGGGATCTCCACACCAGTCGAGCAGCTCCGTGGCAGCCGAGTGGAAGTTGGCCGGGTTCTGTAAGTGCTGTGCAAACACACGTAGACCCATTAGAAGTGAAAAGAATAAGTGTTATTTCTTTCCTCACGTTTAGTACAAATTGAAAAAACACTGAAAACCTAATCGTTCTGCAGCCTCCAACCTGCCTTGATTTTACATCTTGTGTTTCTGCACAACCCTGTGAGGACCTCGACTCTTTCCAATCTACGCCCACTTGGAGTTCTGCTGCATTGTGGGAAGAAGATCACACCCATATCAACAATGATGCCAGTGTTTCTTGTTAATCTCTCTTGGCAACACCCATCCCTCGCCTCCATGACCCGCACAGCAAACGAACCGTTCCCTCCAATCTTCTCTCTCCCTCTCTCACTCTTTGCCTTATTCATTGCTGGTTTTCAGAGTGTAACACACCAGAGGTCCACTGCCTGACTTGGCTGCGCACAAAGAAAACAACCTTGGTCCTGGCAGCTATGTGTGCAGGCTCAATGTGAGCCGTTGGTGTGTTGTCTAATCTCTTTCTCTCTCTGTCTGCTTCTCTCGCTTGTTCACTGAGGCCTGAAACAGTCGAGTCTTTTCTTCTCACTGTTCGAGGGCTTCTGAGGCTAGCAGGACACAATAAGCAGTTTTTAAAATTGAGCTCCCTTTCTTCACTCCTCAGAAGGTTAATAGCTCTGAAACGGCACAGAGCTGCGGCTTGCTCAGTTGGTGAGACTGGAGCCCACTTGAAAGCTTTTATTATTCCTATCTGGAGCTAAAGCATCTTGTTTTGTGTTTTCCTGCAGAGGAGGTAAAACTATTGTTCTTAGAGGGCAGCGGAGGTGAGTGTTTCTGAAAGGGCAGCTATTTGATGACAAAAAAGGACCTTCCTTACAAACATGATGGGGATGCCTATAGAAAAACCCTCTTTAGTGATATCATGGGCTTCAAAAGAGACCTTGGAAGAGTTGGGTTTGGACTCTCCAAGGTGTTTGACTGATAGCAAGACAAGAACGGCAAGTGAGAAAGAGTGGGAGATGCTCTTGTTGATTAAGAGTGAGAGGAAAAGAGCCTCTTCTGGATGAGTGATATCATCTGGCATTACTGCTGCCTGATGGGAGGCGTATCAGCCTCCAGCATGAGGAAAATCAGTCCATGCACAGCAGGGGCTGTTTGTCTTGATCTGAGCCCAGCTCCGCCTGATGCAGCGGTCACCAATGACAACCTCAGCTCTGGTATGAGGGGGGAAGAAGATGATGTAAAGAAATACCTCTTCTGAGCTGGTGAGGGTGGGACGTTTTACAGTTGTTCCTGTAGTTATTACTGTTCATGGGTTGGATAAGGATAAGAACGAGGACTGCAATGACCACCGGTGGCGACTGCAGCACGAAAGGAGCCAAACAACTGACAGAGTGCCCTCTGTGAAATGATTTACCTTCTCTTCAGGCAGCTTTACATCTGGCTGTTCAGTTTCTACCTGGCTACTTGCAATAAAGCACACCGCACAGCTATCTGCCCAAACCAAAGAAACACCCTTATAGCAGCTCAACGCTCAGTGACTAAACCTTTCAAGTCGGCTTTACCATAACTTATTTTACAACACGAACTGGCGTGTGTATAAACTCCACTAGAGTTCTGACTTTCATTAACTTAATCAAAGTAGCAACAACAAATGACATAGGTGACTTGATTTTAGGAAATTAATTTGAAATCGCTGACAGTTTCCATCAATCTACAAACCACTTGGAAATGTATTCTTCCAAATCACAAAACATGACTTGTTTTCACAGGACAACTATTAGTCATGAGCTCCACAAATCTGGCATTTATGGGAGAGTGGCAATAAAAGCCAGCGTTAACTGAAAGCCATGTAAGAAGTCACATTTGCCGTTTGCCACAATCCATGTAGGAGACAAAGACAAACATCTGGAAGAATATGTTCTGGTCACAAGACAGCAAAATTAAATCTACATGTGATGGAAAGTTAATCTACAACGCTGTCATCTTACACACACACACATGAAAAACATTGTTTTGGCAGCATCATGGTGTGGAAATGATTTTATTCAGCCCTCTTCAGAGCTGATGGGAGGATGAGTGGACTGTAGAAAACTTTGTGGAAGCACCAAAACACTAACAATCGAAGTTCACTTTCCAGCACCACAACAACCCAACAACCCAGAGCGACAACGAAATAGCTTAGATCAAAGCATACTCATGTGCTATAATGGCCCAGTCAAAGCCTAGACCTTAATCTGATTTACTGCATGGTTCGAAACTAGTTGAAATTCTTTTTCCCCTCATAATTTATTAAAAATAATGCTGTGTACAGTAACAATAATTAACTGGATAACATTAAAAAAACGTTTATTGTCTTTATTTATTAGCATTTAATAAGTGACAACAACATATTAGCGGAAGCGCTTTCAGCTTCAAAGTACAATTGTGCGATGATGATAAATTACTGCATCATTTATTCAAAGCTGCTGTTAACAGATGCTCTCAAGCCAATTTGACAGAGCTCAAGTTATCTTTGTCCTCACAATTTTACAACTACACACTATTGCTTAAAGGGTATGAATACTTTTGGACCAGGTTAAGCAATCAGTTAATTCTGTTCAGCAGAAGCACAGAAGGAGAGATGTGTCATCTTATAATCTCAAAATGAAAGCGCTATTATTTGCCTATTTTACTCTATTACTATCCTCTTCATGTTTCTTTTATTATTATTATAAGACAAGGCGTCATTTAGATGTTGCAAGATGTAAAGGCTCACACCCACATATCATAAACAAATATGCCATCAGCCAGCCACCAAGTCAAGCAGCCCATGAGCTCTACAGACCATTAATCACACACAGAGGCGGACGCCCTGGGATATGTTAGTGTCTATTAGAAGTCTTCTGAAAGCTGACAGTCAGGGAAGCATTTAGGCAAAACGGCAGCGAGGGCTGGCATACGTCAGGAGCTGGCAGCATGATGTCAGAGAACACAGAACAAGGAGAGACAAACTCTGAGTCTGCTATGCAGCTTTGAAGTGTGCTCTTGTGTTCATAGGCAGATTGCCTCCCTCTGTGGCCCTCTGCAACATGATCTGTATGACTGAAGCTAAGGGCCCAGACACACTGATGCCTAAATAAGGTGCTGAAAGGAGAAAGTAAAGCAGGGATTTCTTTCTTTTTTTGTGTGTGTCTTTGCCCACTTGGAGTCCATTTTCAAAAAGCAGTAAAAAAGGAAAAGCAGGAGTTTCACTTTATGCCCACCTGTTTAATGCACTGCAGCCTGTCGTTGGTCTGCTGGATATGCCGGTCCATTGATGGTAACGTGTTCATCTTGACGTCTCTACCGGGACTCCATTAAAAGTCTTTTTTTTTTTTACTCTGCAAAAAAAAAAAAAACAGGAGATATACATCTGTTAGAACGGTCAGGACCATTGTGTATGGAGTTAGGTTCAAACTGCTTTTCAGGCATTTGAACAGAAAACCTGTTTACAAACTGAATCACTGAAGATCAGATGGATGAATGGACCAACAGGACCATTTTTTCATAATCTTTTACTAGACCTGTAAAATCTTGAAATCAAATTCCACATGTTTCCATAGTTTTCCTGAATGCACAGGAGCCACGGGTTACCATGATATTCTTTTTGGATCAGTGAGAAGCAACAATCTCGGCCCCATATTCTACAACTCCGGCCATCTCTTAGTGGAGGATTGAGTCGGGATTAATAGGTATCGTGCTGGTTCACCGATGAGGCCTCCATCCCCTTACCATCCCTCTGTGTTTATCTCTGTTAGCATTGGTCCTTCCCACATTCCTTCACACAAAAGACCAACTGAGGAACCACAGGTGGAAGGGTGCGGGGGCAGGGCTCCAGAAAGCTGCTTGGCACTGATAAAGGGTCCCCCAAGATTCCCCACTGAGTGAAACCAACATAACAGAGGCAAGACGCTCGGTCGGGGAGTTTTCATTTCAGTCTGGAGTGCTTATCTTTGATTGACTGCTGCATAAATGCACAGCATTTAACTTAGACACACACATTTAAGAGCATGTGAACTCAAAAAGCTTGAATTCTTTACTTTGATAAAAGCAAAAAAGGTGGAAAACTTCAAAGGAGCACTTTGAGAATGACACTGTATTGCTAATCCTCTCCGGTTTAAGCATTGCCAGGGTGGAATTATCTGGAGTGCACTTAAACACACAGCTTGCATGAATAAAGAGAAATTCTGGAGGAAAAAAAATTGTCAAGAGACCTTATTTATTATTATCAGCTTCTAGTGAGTGGTGTTTATAAAAACAGTCAAAACCACCTTCCTCTGGGTCTAACTGCACAAATCATAACCATAATGTCGGGTGGCCTTATCCTGCAGAGCTGCTGTGCTTCCCAGTGTCCAGCAGATGTCTCCCTCTCCTGCTGCTAACCACCACCTCCCTCTCTCATACTTTCCACCTGCAGCAAGTCGACCAGAAAGGGCTCCTTTAAAGCCTTTGACAAGTGCTACAAATCCCATTCAGCAGCAGACAGCTCTGCCTGCCGCTAACAGAGCACGCTCCAGCCCGGCGCTGGCCATCTGACCTTGTGGCTATTGATTAATTGGTTCTCCTGCAGCTCCACACCCGGCCGTCCCAACACAGTGAAAAGCAAAGATGTCACGCCTCTTTTATATTTCTCTGTCTGTGTTTATTTTACACAGTGGTCTCAGCTCTGATGGAAAACATGTACCACCTTTGTTAGTCAATGAAAAGACAGGCCCTTAGGTTCTGAAAGGAAAACGCGAGTGAGGTTGAAACAGCTGAGCAGGCGTCGTAACCGAGATGAGAATCCACCTGACAGGTCTTTTAGTGACTGTTGCTCGAGCCCTGCACCCCTGTTCAAAACGATGTTGTGTGACCAATTAGGTATCCCTGCAAATAGAGCTGAACTCCTTCTGTTTCCACCATTTTTCAGAAAATATATACTGGCCGTAAAAAAGCTCCACATTTAGCATTTGTACAGATTTGTCTCCCACTGTAGCTTGACAACAAATTACAGTGCAGTGTTCGGCTTATGCTTTTTCCACACTCAGTGTTTCAAATCCACATTTAAGTTTAGTTGTCCAAGATAATAAAAGTAAATACAAAATGCAGTTTTTAAGCAATCTCATTTATTTCTTAAAATAATAATAAAAATCAGCAATTGGCTTCAATCTCTGGAGGATTTTTGGTCCACTCTTCTTTGGATAATTCTTTTAATTCAGCAAAACTGGAAAGTTTTTGAGTGTGAATAGACTGTTTAAGCGAATCTAATAGCATCTCAGTTAAGTACAGACTTTGACTAGACCACTTAAAAACCTTCACTTTGTTGCAGTTGGCTTTTGAAATTTAACTGATTTCTCAAAAAAAAAAAAGTTGAATCATAGTTAATTCATAATTTAACAAGGGGTGGGGCTGATTTTTTCACATAAGACAAGGCTGATGTGAACAGCTTATCTCCCCTTAATAAATGAAATTATAATTTTTCTAATAGGAGCTTTGACATTAAAAATTGTTGTATGAAATTATGTGTGACAAAAAGCCAACCGGAAGAAATCAGTTACAGATATTAAACTTATTATAACAAATTAGACATTTTACCACCACTGTATAGAGGTGCAAAACAAACAAACAAACAAAAAACATTACACACTCAGTCATGAAGCACACATTGCAACCTCCTCTTTAAACAACTGAGGGAGGATGCAGCTGTGTATCAGAGAAGGGTAACAAGCCACATGTAACACCAACATCCAAGGAAGCGTCTGTCTCCTCCTCTTGCCATCTTTCTTTGCTACCCTCTCTCCCTGCATGTCTTCGCTTTCTGAGCAAAACAAGCTGGGGAAGCGGTGTGGGGAATGCGTGCTCTGAAACAAAAGCACAGTAATACGAAAGGCGCTGGAGTACGGAAGCAGGGGGAGAGCAAGAAGGGCTGGGCTTGACGAAGAAAAGAGGCAGAGGAAAACACAAAGAGCGTGTTGGAATTATCTTGTCGTTACACGTCCACACACACTTACTGTACGATCACTCGCGGCATGAGCGAGTTCTCATTTCAGACAAATGTCTACCACATTAGTCAGGTGCAATGTGCTGCGTGAAAGTGATCAGTCACTGAGGGTTACATGGAAGTATCCATGCTGGCGGTCCTGACAGATGTCAGTACTAGCAGAATTGGATATCAGTTGATATCAGGTATATATCATATGTTGCCATGGCAGCATAAATACAAAAAAATAATGATTAGTTTGTAAAATTCAGTTTTTCTGTGGAGCGGTGTAACACAGGCTGCTCTCCCTCTATCACATAAAACACAGTGATTGAGAATCAGACTTGCTTGCTAAACCTGTAATTGTTAGCTCGTATTTATCTTTGAATAAATCTTGTTGAAGAAACACAAATCTCTTGTGAAGTACAGCACATTACATGTGCCTGTATGCAAAAAGAAGGTAAATCTGTAGTTGTAAACCTGTAAATGAAGTATGCTTTAGTTCTTCTTTAGCTGAGTCATTTTAAGTGAAACATGTTCTATATTTTACTGTATTTTTCGATTTCCAGTGCTGTATATACTTATGTGAATATTTATTTATTTTAATCATAGTAGAATCAGGTAATCCTGGTAGAGGAAACTGAGAGAATTTAATTTGAAGTAAATTTTCTGGACTTTATAATTTTTTTTACATACTCCACATTGATCAGAAAGAAATTCCCAAAGATTATGAAGGGTTTTTTTTTTTTAATGTGCTAAGCTATAAATAAATTAAATTAAAACTATTCACTAATGAGTAAAAATGTCTTTTTATGTTATGAGGAACTGTGGCTGGCATTAATATTAAAATATCTGTTTTGGATGTCCACTGCAGTCGTCCTCTCGGTGTTACTCTTGGCAGGACAATTACTTTTTCAAGTATCAACAACAAGCCGTTTTGCCAGTAGCAACACTCTGGGGACACTTTGCTGCCATGTTTATCCATTTCTAAAATTGTTTGATTGATGGAAAACTGTCCTATTTCATTTTCTTTTTGACTGCTTTTCAAAGGTTGCTTCAAACATTAATATCCCTTGCTTGTTTGGTTTATGCATCATTCAACATCTTTATCAACATAAGGACACTTATAGAAGTGCACAAATATTTAAAAAAGAAATTAATGACTTTATTTCATGGGATTAGTCCAAGGTTAAAATGCCGTCATTGTAAAGCAATAGAAAAACAAATCAGTCCTATTACCAACTAAGCATCCCGGAGAAACATGCGAGTTTCAAGGTGAGCCTTAAGGGAATATTTTTCTTAAAGCTGTTGATGACATTTTGAAGGTTTAGGGTTGAATGGATTTCAAAAAAGCCTTGAGACGGAAGTACATTCAATATGTAAAGAGATTTGCTGTTCTGGATGGCACCTTCTTCTAAAAAGAAAACGAGTAAAGGCATATTAGGGAAGGTGCTGCTGCTCTCTCTTCTCCAGCTCTGGTTATTGAGAGACTAAAGTGCACAGGACATTGATGCAGAATATAAAAAAGCAATTGCTGTGAAGTTTGGCATGATATCAACTTCATTAAGGAGAGGAGGAAACTATACCTCCTGCTCCCTTGACAGAGAAGAAAATCCTCCTCTCTTTTTCAGGACCACACCTCCTCCCCCCTCCACTCCTGAAGCCCCTGGCCTCTCCACCTCTCTGTGTGCTTTATGCTCTTCTCCTCTGTAGCCCTCAGACATCATTAGAGCCACCCAGCATGCCACTTCCCTAACACCACCTTCCATTTTCTGTTCGATCATTTTCCTCTCCTCATCCCTCATATCTCAACACTCCTGCCACTCTCGCACCCCCTCCTCCCTTCCTCTTTTTAGCTCTCCTCCTCCTCCTTCTTCCCATGGCCCCAAGTGGGAGCTGCCATAACAGGAGGTGGAATGGATTCATTTGCTCTAATGTGGTTTGGGCTGCAGCGTGGCACGGCGCAGAGCGACACTTTATCCCAGCGCACAGGGCTTCTCTCCCTCACCGTCTGCAGTTCATGTGTTTTCAAACAGGCCAATCAACACCACTCAGCTCCACTGGCCTCTATCTCTCATTCCCTCCCACATACACCGCTCTAAGTATGTCTGCAAAAAGCCACCAGCCATCTCTCCCTCTCTTACACACACACACTATTATCTCTAATGTCAAACTCTCATAGCCAGGAAGTCCCCTTTGCTGCCTTTATTTCCCTGCCGTCCAGTCTGGCCTGTCCACAGCTGCTGGTTCTTCATCGCTTCCAAACCGGCCTCCACCGTCACATCTCTGCCTGTTTGCCTTGTTCCTGCTTATTTTCTTGACTCTGTTAATCCTCTCCTCCACTTAATCTCTCTTGCTCTTCTTTTCCCTCTCAGCAAAGCCAACTATTAGTCATATTGCCCCCACTGGGCTTTATAAAACTCAGCCCTCTGCACACCCTCACAACCACTTGGCTCTATAAAAATGTGAAATGACTTGTCCCACAGGTGGAAAAAAATAAACTCCAAATAGTCCCGTTTGTTTATCTTCTGTTTTAATGTGACAACTACGGGAGCAGCGGGCAGCTATGTGACACCCAACACTGCAATGCAAACAGCTGTGATGTGGAGATACATGAGCCGCTCTGTTTCTGTCTATAAATACGGACCTTCAGTTGTGGACTATTTCAGGTATGCGCCACGAGATCCTCCCCCTGAGAACTGATGATTACTTCACCGCTGAATGCGTGAGATCAGAAAGTGAAAGCAGAAAAGTTAAGCTGATTCTGCATGAGATTTTAAACACTGTAAAAGCTTGAACCTCACCACAATAGCAATAAATACAATACAAGGACCACTGTCAACTAATACAAGGTTGCTTTATAGATAATATGTACTGTGTTTTTAAATTTGAAACAAAAATATGAAAAAATAATGGCGGTCTCGACATTCTAACCTACTACTAGCATCTTATTTTAGCAAGTAGCAAACTTAGCAAAGCTAGCATTATGAAACCTTCCAAAAGGCTGCCAGCATTTCCAGATCACGCATGTGATAACTCAAAGCAACTTTACCTCGTGTTCAGGTTGTTCTTCCTGTTGTCTACTGAAAGTTGTGCTCTTTCTTACACCCATACACATGCCTAAATTTGCTGAATTAAAATTAAAACTAGTTAACTAAGTTCTTTTTGGTGTGCAACAGTATCCACACTGAATAGTGTTGACAGAGTTACCTAGCAATGTTAAACAGGATAAGGCTCGATTTGAAGATTTTTGAGTCTCTGACTCACCGGTCAAAAGTCAGTGCCACCAGTTAATGTCTGTGTATCTTTAGTGTTTATGCATAATATCGCAGATGAATGTACTGCAACAGATTACCTGTTTTAGGTAATCAAGAGATACTTTTTGCTTGTACCTTTTGCTTGTAACCTGCATTCAAACCTGAATATTCAAAAAAAATTATCAAACATGGCAATGACAAACCAATAATAAGCAGACAAAAAATACATGATTGTCTTTTGTTTGTGCATTTTTATCTAAATGAGCCTCTAATTAAAATCAGTCTAAATAAATAGTGGAAGGCACCAAACACTCAACGACTGGACAACAGTATGGATCTCCTGCCCTTCATCAGAAATTCTTCATTTAAGGTAATGGAATACTAAAACAAGTGCATTATTACCAAATGCATTACAAATATCTCAAGGGTGGTAAGGTGCTAATGAGACACTTAGAACTGTTTCATCATAGTCAATAGGGTTCCGGTTAACCCAATAAATGAACACTACAAAAGGTTTCATCAGAAAGAAGACTCAGAATATAAAGTATGAACTGTAGCTGTGGATTGGTTGTAGAGTAGGAACCATCTTCCGTTGGGGGTTTAATCCCGAGCACTGTGAAGTGCTGAAATATCCTTGGGCAGAGTACTAACCTCCAATTGCCTTAGATGTGTGAGAGTAAAATTCTCTGCACATATAAAGTGCAAACATGTATTATAAGTGCTCTATGAGTGTGTGTAAATGGCAAAGTTTTTTTTTTTACTTTACTAGGTAAAGTAAAAAAAAAAAAAAGGTGTTACATAAACGTGGACTATTCAGCTAGAGCTGCAGGTTTTTCTCTACCTTGAGGAAATCCTTCACAGCTGCTGTCTCAGATCAGCACAAGATAAAAATCAGACCTACATCAAATGCAGTTCTGGAGTTTTGTTTGTAGTCTCCTTTAGCAGATTGTGTTTTTGTTTCTCTGTTAGTTCTTCTGTGGACTAACAGGGAGGGGTCTTCTGTTTACTGATGAGATCGAAAATCAGGTCATCTGTGAGCAGTAAAAAGCTCACGCATCACATGATGAATGAATGAACTCCTTATTCCACACAACGTTCCAGTTGCCGAGGACTATAAATACCAGCTGCGGAAGATTGTATGTCCTGACTGCCACATGCAATTTTCCAATGTCACGAAAGACAAGATTATATCACTCGTGATGCTCAAGACGTAGTATGTGTGTAAGGAGAGAGCTCAGGGCAGGAATGTGCATATTTTAAGTCACTGAACTAGGTCTGCCGAGGAAAAGCCCAGAACGCCGAACAGCCTCAGCGGACCGCACAAGGTTTATTAAGTGTAATCGCATCAGTCTTCTGTGATTTTAGAGTAAATGTAAGAAGATTTGATAGTATATCAGAGGAGAGGAGCATGATTGACAGGGCAGTCTGACAGGCTCGTGTAAAGCTAACCTTACGGGCCCGACTCCAGCAGAGCTGTTAGCTCACACACCGCCCCCTGTGGCTGCTGAATGGGTAAACTGACAAATTCCATGTCCTTCGGTTTCAGCACTGACAAACTGCTGACCCACATGCAATTAAACAACATCCACCGAGGGGCGAATGCAACACACCGGACGTACGGCAGCAAATGAGCGGTCTTCTGCGAGAGGACAGAGTGATGAAGTGTGTGCAGCAAAGAGAAACAGAGAGACAGGGGCAGAGAGTGAGACTTACAAAGACCGAGTGTGATTCAATCTGCTCACCAAGCCATGAAATGGTATTGGTGTCATTAGGGAGAGCAAAAATATATCTGTGCCAGCCTGCCCTCCACTCTCCTTGCCTGTGAGACTAAAAGCACAAACCTTAAATAGAAAAAAAACAAAAAAACAAAAAAAAACAGCAACCGGTTCAACCTTTCTGCACTTGGCGGGACTAAACAGCCTGCACGGCAGCTGAGGTTTTATTGGATGAATCTTATCAGCTCTTAGCCATTTCCAATTAGAAGCAATGCTGAAAACACTGGAGAAAAATGAAAAAAACATGCCTTTTCCTGGAAGTCTGGCAGCAAAGTAATTATTAGGCGGCTCAAGGACTGTTTTCAAAAATAACGCTTTTTCAGTCTTAAATGTGATAAAAGAAAAAACAACATGACCTTAAGCTTTCAGCCATCACAAAACTGATCAACAAAAGTAATTTAATCACACTGATGAAGACAGTGAATGTCTTGTGACTTGACAAGCATCAAGAATACATGATTAAAAAAGTAAAATCAACACTTAGTTTGAGAACTAAATGTCAATGGAACAACTTCTAGTGCTTTCATCTGACAACAGACAGATTTGGTCTTTTAGTTTCAATCTTAAAGAGGAGAAATAAAACACCTGCATACCAGTTTGTTTAATTATTCTTTCTGAATACAAACATAGGGCCACCATTTGGACGGTTTTATTGGTAGGTCAGTTGTTGATTGGATCACAGTTATCTTAGGAGCTGCACTAAGATAGCTTCTAAGATGAATACAGGGTTCATGCGTATTGTTCAGGCAGAAACTTTTCCAGATTGTGAAGGATGCCTGTGAATATTTAAACAATCAGCGCAAACAGTGTGTAAGTCAACAGGTAGACAAGACTAGGCAGGAGGTTTGTTGTTTCTAGAGTTCATTTTCTACTAAAAACAAAGTAGTTATTTGGCCACTATATTTGAATCTAGACATACTTTTTTTACATTTCATAAAATGTATATATTTAGAGTAGCTTTGGGTATCTGAGCTATTTCTACAGGTATGTCACTGGGGAATATGATGATTACTTTGTCCTCCCTCTGCTCTTTTCTCCTGTTACTCCCCAGCAAGTACTGTATCAATTAACTCTCTCTGTTCTTCCCATAGAAGGTGTGCCAGGCCTATTTTTTTTCTCTATTTAGCTATGTCTCTTCCTGGAACTTTCAGAGCTCCTGTTATTATTAACACTGTGTGTACCACTGTTTTTGTTTCCCATAGAAAGTATCCCTAACTTCGAGAACTGTTATCTCAGTGTCTTTTTTTTCCATAGAAGGTAATCCTGCATGAGTGCTTCAGGGCTTACCTGTGAGTCAAACCCAGAAGAAGACGTTGATGGCGCAATAGTCGCCCTTCCTCTTATGAACTGCATCTCATTGCTTTTTTATCATAAAAATTAATTATGGCTTAGTGCGAGAGCTGGACAAGAAATTATGTCAATGTGTATCGCAAAAATCCCCAAATTGGAATGAGTTTTTTCACATTCTGAGCAAAGATAATGCCTATTTTATCCATTTCTATCTTTGAAAGTTGCTGAAGTTTGCTCTGAGGATATACAGAACCAAAAGTTCTTTTCTTTTCAAACACAGACATCTATTTTAGTATTTAAATTTTTTTCCATTGAAGCCTGAATTTATGTTCCAAATCCTATTCTATTCATTTGACATAAACAAAAGAACGTGTCCATTTTTGTTCTGTTCTCCTATAATGGTTGAAATTTTTCATTCAAAGCTCTTTTATTTATTGTACAATGTTTGATGTTATGTTATTCTTTCAATTAAAAGGGAGAGATTCCTTTCTACTGTCTCCACATGCTTGCTCATGGTGAAGGATTGCCACAAAGCCAAGAGCTCAATACAAGCTGAGCTTCCTTTCACCAGTTGGCATAAAATGAGCAACCACATTCGGTGAGAAAACAAGATAATTTAAACCAAATTAAATTGGATCTAAATGACTGTGTCTAATACATCACATGTTGGAAAGATGTGACGTATTTGAACAGATCTCAGACTTAAATTTGTTCTTTTAAAACAAAGGTGCATTTAAAAGACACGGCCGAAAACCTCCTGACCTTTTAAGCAGAGGACCTGAAATGTTTTAACAGAAAAAAAAAAAGGTTTATTCAAGGACGCCGCAACAAAGCGGATATTTAATAGTTCATGTACCTTGTTCTCTTTTACAAAAACAGCCTGCAAAACCCAGCGATGCAACAACACAAACAAAATCATGAAATCTACTGACAGGGTAGCTTTACACAAACAGCAAAATAACCTTTGAGAGACCTTCCTACGCAGGTACATGGGAGAATGCTGCACTCATTCATCTTGCTCTGTTGAGTTTTTGTTCACCACTGTGCGAGAGTAAGAGCCTCAGCAGCAAAGACGACAAAACATCTGCTCGCTGCAACAAAAAAAAAGAAAAGGAAACGGGCCTAATGGCGTACACAGAGGCTCCAGAATCATTCACTGAAGGAACAATTCATGTTGGTATTATCTACCACAGTGAGCGGATAAAACAGTGCTGAAAGGATAATGTGTTTCAATGCAGCTTTTAAAAAACACTGCTGCTGTGTAAATGTTTATTTGTAATCTTAAATGTGTTCCATCAACTTGTCTTTATGCAAGCATGTGTAACGTGATGTTTGACATGGAAGGCACTGAGACCGCGAGAGGCTTTAATGTGTGTCATTGAGCTCCAATGCGCATTTACGGTTAAATATTTCTCCTCTGGCTGAACTTGGAAGCCTCAAGGTGTACGGATGGAGAAAAAAAAAAAAGAACAGGAGAAATGACAGTCATGCGACATATTACATGCAGGAGGAGGTGGGGGTGAGTCAAGCAGAGAGAGATAGGGGAGGATAGGCTGCAGAGCAGGAGGGAGATGGCGAGAGGTCATCCTTGGGTAATTTGTTTTGGTCCTCTCAGAGCGCAGACACATGGGGAGCAGGTAAACCAATTACAGTGTGACATGAATCACTAAGACCTACAGGCAGCCACACAGCTGGCCAGCCAGCCAGAACACATGAGCAGGCTGCCTCTTACCCTAAGTGCTGGTCAATCACGAGACGCACTGTTTGTCCCTCCTGTGACCATGACCAGACATCTGGAAGAAGCTGAGCAGCTCTGACGGCTCTTTAATTGTTTCCCTCTGACTTCTGCGGGAAACGTTGTTTACTCACACCAATGCAGAATCCACCGTTAGCTTCCCAGCAACTTCGATGGTTTCAGCTCCGGAAAAATAAATCTAATCATTCTGATTTCTGTGTTCCATCCGATCTGTAACTTCAGAATAACAATGATAACAATGACTCCTCTGAAGACACGAGGTTGGATGTCAGATCCAAATGGATGCTAACGCCATGCCAAACACTCCAGGCTAAGTATTTACACGACAAAGACTTTAGCAATTAGTTTAATTTCGTTGATCAGCTGATGGCTGCCATAATAATGTTGTGTCAGGCCTCAGTCCTATCAATGCCACCGGCGATACAGCAGAAACGCAGGAAGGAACTTAAATAAAAAAGCATTTAGTTCTCGCTCGCTGTGGAAACAACCATAACACTCTGGCTGACGCTGAACTGACAGCACTGCTGCTAAAGTCCAGCCAGACTGGAAAAAATGGAGTATAGAGGAGAGGAATTGGACTGGATTAGATGCCGCCCTAACATTTTGGTGTGTTTGCAGGGTGCTTTGTAGATTGAGGAGAGGTAAATATTTGATTGTTTGGGCAGCACTTTGCCAAGAAGTACCTGAGAAAGACCTGAAGAGCGAAGAGGAGTCTGTCACACCATCATCTAGGAAAGACACTTTCATTTCTAACCCTAAATATTCTAATTTCACTGAAAGCACCACTGAAGTTACATTTGTTCACCGTGAAAAATATTTCTTTGAAATTCCATTTCAACAACACAAAGAGAATCAAGTGCTACATTTTGTAATTTGGACTTCATTTGAGTGAATGGATAACTTTTAAAAATGTTCTGACCTTGCTATATGCAGAAAGTGAGTTATGATTTTCAATAGCTTTTACACAAAATCATGGATTTTGTATGCAACTCTCACCATAAAAAAACAAAAATATGTTCATATAAATCCTCGCTCTATTGAGCTAAGGCAGTCGCCAATCCGACGTCAGTTCAGTAAGTGCTTCTTCTGGTTGAAGAACTAAAATGTTTTGCAGCCATAAACCCCTAAATGTGCATAGTTTGGCTGCAGAGAGGTGAAGTTGGGTGGAGAATCCCTGAAATGCTAAATCTACAATCATGAGGCCCCTTGATATTAATAAGGACCCCTGAACACTTCTCTCTGAGCCACTAACTGGTCGTTTATACCGCCTGCCTCCACAGAAAAAGGATCTCTGGAATTCCTCTCTTCTTCTCTCCATCATGCCCTTTCCTCTCTGTGTCACTCCCCCCCTTACACTTCCTAAATTTCCCTCCATGTCTATTGTCTTTCCTTCATCTCTTCGCACTAACGTACCCCTCCTCTTCTGACTCCTTGTTCCCTCCCTCCCTCAATCTCTCCTTCTCTCTCTCTACCTCCCTCCTCCTCCTTCCCTTTTTTTTCCTCTTCATTCCTCTGGCCCTAAAACCAACCCCTTGGCCGCCCGCTTGAGCTCGCTCAGATGGCTGTTACTATGACAACCCTGTTCTTTCAGCTCTCACAAAATAATGAAGACAATGTGTTTTCCATTTAGATGAGTTTTCTAGTGCAGCAGGGAGATATGGAGTGTCCATCTTGCCTCCTCTTTCTCTGCGGAGGAAATGTAATAAAAAAAAAGGGTTTCTAACCTCTGTCTCCTCCGACTCTCCTTCGCTTTTGCTTCGTAGTCTACTGAGCGCTGCACACACAGGTGGGGGCGCAAGAAGCCTGCTGGGAGCTAAAGTAAGCTCAGTCATTTTTGTACAAAAATCCAGCGACAAAAGGCGAATGGGGCCAAATTGTTAACTCTAATTGAACAAAAGGTTTACGTGTAGTTTCAAAAGAATAATAAAACTACAAACCAACTTGTTTGAGATATATCACAGCATCCTACTCTGAGCTGTCACACTGTAGCTGTGACAATGATAAACGGTGAACATTTCACATCTTTTTTTTTTTTTTTTTGGATCACCCTGATGATATTTTCACAGGATAATACTCCACCACTAGAAGAAATGCCATGACAACCTAAATTGATGAAGAGAGCCTTCCTTTCAATGTCTCGCATGCTGGATTTATTAACTTGAGGAGCGAGCGAAGGGGGAACTGCAATACAACCACTTGTTAGAGCTAAAAAGCAACATTTACACTGCTCTTAGATGTAATTCATTTGAAACACGCAGGTATTTTCCACACTGGCATTCAAGGTAAACAAGCTAATCATGCTGTCTTTCCTCTAGCGCTTCAGAGCAATCTATAATGACAGCTGTGTCATAAAAGGAGCTTGGGATGTGACGATATAACACAGATTTTGTGCCCAATTAATCAAAGTTAAATAAAAAAATGTTTATTTGCCAATAAGCAGCTTTTAGAAAACTATATTACCTTAAAAGTAGAGTTAGAAAATCTGCCAAATCAGTAACTGGTTTTCTGGAGTTCACCATCTGCCACATCGTGCACAGATATACAGCTTTCTCCCTGAGAAACATATGAGAGAAACAGAGGTGGGAGCAGTATAATATTTGTATGTCTGTCTGTTTACAGTGGAAATAGTGAGTCTGGGACGTTTTTTTTTTTTTTTTCTTTGGGTCTCTTTTCCAGTGTTTATGGAGAGTGGTGAGGAACAACACTTCCTGAGAGGAAAGCCAGCTTTCCGAGTCCAAACCCCATTCCAAGTTGCTCAGACGGGGAACGCTCTGTCTCCAATTTGTGCTTTCCACCCAGTTGCAGCGTAAACACGTGGACGGAGAAACTGGCGCGGGGAGGCGCTTTCAGATAATCTGGGCGCACAAAACAAAGGCATACAAGCAGACTAATCACGGACAAATGAGCCAAAACTTCTCACGCAGTGTTTACCAGCTTTGGTAATAATTCGTCTTTGACAATGGTGCTGGAGGAACATAAAAAATGCGAAGGCGAAGCTTCACTGAAATCCCACTCCCCTGACCTCCACCCATCTCTTCAGCAAGCCTTACCTTCACTGCGCCGTCAACACAGGTGAGATCAAACATACAAATTAAAAGAAAAGACTCTTCCCTGTTCCCTGTTTTTCTCTCTACACGCCAGCCATCCCCTACTGACTTAATTAAGCTTAGATCAGACAATTAACAAAGTCAATTTTAATTAAACAACACCTCCAGGACATGTCAAATCCAGCTGTAGGCTGATTATGTTTAAACTCAAAACAATAGTTAAAAAATATGTGTAGAAGAGTACTAAGTAACAGTAGTAATTATTAGCTAAATTAACCCCAAAGTAAGTCAGGCTTCAGCCAGTTGTAGCCACTCCAAGTAACTGGCATGCAGTGGATTTAATAATCCTTCTGAGTGTAGGCTAAGTGTCTACAGAATGTAGCATGAGTTGAAGATGTTATTATTACATAAATTTCATATTTTCTGACATGTCTAAATGTTTTGTGTACTTAAAAGCTTTGCATCTTCCTTCACCACTGAAGCAGATAAAAAATACTACACCAGGTAGTATTCTGTAGACAGCTATCAGACTTATAACCACAAATTTGGAATAACCCAAAAGATTTACATATTTATCAGGAATCAAAATAATTGGTTTCAACAACAAGATTTAAAAACATACAACCTGATCATATAGAAACAGGAGTAAATCATGAATGCTTCCGACCAAAAGTTTGGACACAGCTTCAAATTTCTGTCCGCAATAACTTTCTTAAATATATATATATAATTATTTTTTTTTATATATGTTCATGCCCCCCCATAACAAGAGAGGCAACAAATTCATCATTGTAAAACAATCTTTTGGTGTTTTTGTTGTAGTTTTGTTTTACACAATTTTGAGTGTTGGAATTTGTTGTTTAGTCTCAGACGATACAAAGGGTAATTTTGTTCAGTTACGCAAAGTTTCTAACTAAAATCAAATTGGTGGAAAACTCCCACGGGAAATGTACCAATAAAATGTTTATAAATCCCACATACTCAAACAGAAAAGAAATGAAAATCCCTTATTATCCAGAAACCAAAAATCCAATGTCCACAATGTCTGCTTACAAAATTTACTCAGAGAAGATTCTCAGACCACCACCTTTTTTCTTCTCCTCACACTGTTTACTTGCCTGCAGTGGTGTGCGACTTTTTATGCTGGATCCCTAAAGGGTACACTGCCATCGATTCTCATGAAAACGCATGATCAAACACAAGATGGGAGGTTGCACATAACGCAGTGCCATATGCATTCAGTAATGGCAGCAGTGTAACGAACAAGCTGCTTTTATTGGGAGGCCCTAAAATGCTCCAGTCACGCAATTTCTTCTGTCAATATGGCATGAGGTTGGGGAACGCCCTCTGATCTTCTAAAGACGCAGTGATAAAATGTTTACCTGTGTACTCAGTCTCTGTCTTTCCACTGTAACATCACCCTCTTCGCTGCCACCTGCACTGAAGGTGTCCACATTCTGCCCAGACAAAAACAAAAACCCGGCACTCCATCTCATCCTGTGAAAAGCCTAGTTGGTGATGATCCAGAGTGAAGACAAACAGGGAGATGGAGTGAGAAAAGGATGGAAAGGTGAGGAGTGGGTTCATCATTACATGGGATTGCTGAGCTGGTCAGAGATCAACAAGGAACATGCACTTTTCATTAGTATAATGAGAAGTTATTAGCACTTAATCTTTTAGCCATAAAGGAGCCATAGCAGAAGAACAACTTGCATTAGAAGCAGGAATTAATCTTTAAATATTCATCTTATCAATTACAGAAAGTAAGAGCAACAGAGGGTAATATTTACTTTTATTTATTTTATGCAATTTGTTTAATTTCACACTAAATTGCTTGCTCATTGACTATTCTTCTAATTATGAAAGCCATTATACATTTTGACTCAATTTGCTACTCTTTTCCACTAGTTTATTATGAGATTAAAGACGTTTGAGTAGAAAGCAATTGTTTTGTTGAGTTTTATTACTGTTCCCCCCTTCACAAATCATAAAACAGCTAATTTATAAACAAATTACCTTTGCTTTTTAATAAATTGTTTTTATTTTTATTGTTTTATATTTGTACATATGTATTAATTAATTTTATTTTGTAACTAGGTTGCTGTGCATTGTAAATTTCTGCCCAAGTCCCTCTTAAAAATGAGATGTAGATCTCAACGGGGTTTTACCTGGTTAAATAAAGGAAATAAAAATAAAAAATAAAATAAAAAACTTCACAATTTTGTGAACAGACTTATATTCTGTTTAAAATGATTGTATTATCTTCAATTTAAACCCCTCAAACTAAAGAATTATATTCCTTGAACAGAAATTCTAAACAAAAAACAAAACAAAACAAAAAAATAGACAATAGGAACAACGTTACTTTGAAAGCTGTATATTTTTTTACTCTTTATGGATAGAATTTCTACCTGACTCTTACTACAACTTTATGTATCTGAAGTTGATATGTTACATTTTGTCTTGGTGTGCCCACAGCATAAACCCTAACATGGTTTATTCTTTAAAGTCATCCAGTTAAGAGTCACAGAAATCCAAGGTCAATTTGTCAACTCTGGTTAGTAGCTCTGCATTTGTGTTGTGTCCGTACACTATTCATTATTTTCCCCTGCATCACTAGGTTATAATTAACAGCTATTAAAATAAGTGGCTCTGGGAAAGACACAATTAGGAGAACAAATCAGGAGAATTTGCGTTGTAAGAGTTCAATTTCTATTTTCCACAAAGAACGTCTTTGAAATGAATTATTCTATACAGGATATCATATTACGTACAATTATTTGGAGATATGGTAACTATTGTAATTAAGTCATCCGTAGTGAAAATAAGATTTCAGCAATTATAGCTTAGCAATTTAAAAACTGTATTTAAATAAATCAAACAAAAATACTTTAAATCAATAAAGGATTAATGTTTAATTTTAAATTATTCAATTTTGTTGTTATTATTATAAGAAAATTAAAATTTTTTGGTGATGGCCGAATCACACAAGCAACTACTGAGCTTTCCTAATAACATATAAGGGAACTATCAGCCAGACATATGTATATATACAGTTAGCAGAAGAATGTACTACTATACACTGTTTGTGGGTTACTAAAACTTAGGAAGAGGTTAGGGATGTGTTCTTTTTACACATACAGTGGAAAATTGTTGCTATTCCTTCATTTTCGAATGGACTTATTACCAAAACTCTTTAGCACATTTTGTAAAAATGCATCAGTTATACTGTGATAAAAAAATTATAATAATTTTTGAGTCAGTCACAATCAAAATCGGAACCAGTCAGAAAAAGCCTGAATAAAATACAGTAGGTGCCTCAGTCAATAAGATCATCTCTGTTATTCATACTCTGCAGCAGGAACCTTAGCAAACAAAGCACTGACCAGCAGCAATCAGGTCCTCTGCTCTGTCAAAGCATCCCATAATGTTCAGACTAAGTAATGTTTTACATGGCAGAAGTCTCAAGTGAGCATCAGAGGAAACCAACCACAAAAGTTAGGAGACTAAATGTGCTGACAGCAAGAAAACAGAGAAGTGCATTTGAATTAAGACATCCATAAGCCTTTTGCCCTGAAGGGCCCAGCCTGGCCTGGTTTTAAACTTGGGCTGGATGTTTTTGCATAAGCCCTCAGGGCCCAGTTCCAGCCCACTCTCTGGAACCCTGAAGGGCTCCAGGAAGTTCGTTTTTGATATGGCGATTCCCGCCCACTTTCCAGGGGACACTCTGCTCAATGCAAACACAACCAGGCCCAGAGAACAACATGTCGTGTCCAGCCAAATGTGGCTGGACACGTGCAACCCAAAGATGATCTCATTTCTCTTATTTTTTTTCTTTTAAAAGGGAATACTACCTGAACTACCGCCTCATAACAACGTTAAAAACACTGCAAGGTAAACTCAAAAGAAAGTAATGTGACCCAAACAGAAACAAAAAGGTTAGGAATTCAAAAGAGGTAGTCAGAGGGATAAAGAAAAGGAAGACAGAAGGAAAAGATGGCAGCTGGAAGGAGTTTGATTAATGACATGTTCCCTCTCCAAACCCTACGGTACTTCCTTCAGAGACCCCACAGACCTCCCTCAGCTGCCCACTCTGAAGCCCTCCACGAAATCTCCAGTATGGGTCCATCCATCAATGATAGAGCCAGCCACATTAGCCTTCCTGATTCCCTTGTGCTGTAGCCCTAATTCTGCCACAAATGAAGACACATATTGACCCCCTCCCCCATCTCACCGTCTGTCTTCCCACCTCTGAGAGCAATGATCACTTCAAATAGTCTAAGAATAGCTTTAAAAAGATCTACATTTAACAGTTCAGAGCAGCATCTTTTTGAACTTGTTACATAATAAGGAGAATAAATGGCTTCCTGTGACCATATAAGGCGTGTGCACGACCTATGCACTCTGTACATACAGTCCGTTCAGGTTTCTGTTTAGACTGTACCATGTCAGAGTGGTTAAACAGAGCATGCTGTCATCAGGTTGTGGCTGCTCTCTTTGATGTGAGTACAAAAGCTCCACAGCGGATGTGAGCTTTCCCCGCGCCTCTGCCACCGCACATCCCCGCCCCCCTTCGGCCAGACAGCCAATCCTCTCCTCCGACTGAGCAACAACTCCACACAAAAACACACGGGCAGAGCTCAGCATAAGCATCTGGATCACGCAAATGAATTCTATTTTCTGACAGCAGACAGACGGACCCGCTGGATAGTCGGCGCTAATCTGCCACCACCCCTCCACCCCCCTCCCATCGCCACCTATAATCCCTGCAGGGGACACAGAGAGCGAGAAAGACAGAGTTCAGGACAGTTTGAGGGGGGAATAAAGCAGAGAGACAGAGGCAGGAACATGTGCATGCTGGTGAAAATAGGCTTGATGTTATCCCCGTGGAATGAAACGCTCAACCCCGATTGGCTAAACATTTGCAGGCAACTTTGCTAATTCTACTCAACACAATGGAAGACAAATGATGTTTCAATCACAGTTTTGGCTGCCCTGTTTGATTTGCTCACAGAACACAGTTTATATACCAGGAAAAAATAATAAACTTTATCGTCCAGTGCGCGGTGCAGCTGTGCGCCTCTCACTTAAGGCTAGTTAGCCAAACGAAGACGCGATGCCAAACAGATGAGAGCCATCTTTCTTCCAGTAAAACAAAACTGACTGGTAATTTAGCCGCAATATCCTGTGGCTTTTTATGTGACCCCTACCACTGTGGTGAGCAAGTAAGGAGACATAAAAAAAGTTTGTTTTTGCACCACAGTATGTGCTTTGTATTCATTGCAGATAACAGGAGGCCGTTGGAGTGGGGGCAGCGGCCATTGATTTTGTGTGCTGGCCAGGCTTTTCTCCGGTCCAGAGTCTGGTCGATAGATACACCGAGGGCAGGGAGAGCTGGAGTGGTAATACACCGCTCCGGACAATGCATACTAGCACTGACAAACATCAACAGTCAGCGACAAGTGGACATAAGGGCCACCAGGTAATCACGCCGACCTTATTACCTGCCAACACGTTCCCAAACAGATGCAGAACATGTACAAACAGAGGCAAATACCACCACTTTGCAAACATAAAGAGCTTGGATGGAAGCTAGATGAACAAAGGGGATTGAATGAGGATAATTTTTTTTAACTGCAATAAGGTGGGGGGCATGTTGCAGCATTAAATCCTTTATCAAGTAGCCAGCAAATCAAATGCTGATTTCCATGAGGCACCATGCCGGAGGGCAGCACGGACCTCCATCATTAACCAAGGCACCGCAGACCACATACACACAACAGCGAGGGCACAGCAACAGCAGCCGCTAAATGAATTTCCTCTTGAATAGTAAAAGCTGAAAATCTGAACTGGAAGGAAAAAAAGGGGAAACAAAAATATTTGGAAAGCTATCCTCTGTGTGGCTGGATTTGATTGGAAGCCAAAGCAGGGCAGCTTTGATCAGAACTGAGCAGCCTCACCAGGACAAAGTGGCCATCAGAGGGGCACAGTGACAAAATTGGCACTTCAATTCATGTTAATGTTTAATGACATGAAAAAAATATGCTGTTTGTTTTTTTTCTTAATTCCTGCCCTGTTGTGCCATTTGAATATCAGCACATCAAAATATGACAGAAATCAAGTCTTCACTGATCTAAAGAGTAAAGAGTTCGAACTCCTACCTGCTCAAACTTTTCATCAGGTCCTTCTTATGTGATGAAAGAAAAGAGAAAAACAAAGCTGTCAACCTGTCAGCGCAAAACAATATCTTGACAGAAACAGGAAAAAAAAAGTTTTGACAAGAAGCTAAGTGCAAAAATAATAAGCATTTGGATAGAAGCAGCTGAAAACAAATTGAGTACGTATGGAAAACTATTGAAATCAAAAGCTTGGTTGCATGAATGATAACACATCAATACTACTATTTGAATTTTTTACATACATGTAAATGTATATTCTGTTTGCATATACTTAGTCCAGCCAATATTCCCATTTATATGTTACAGAGCACAGTTCGGAGTCCATCTAGGCCTCCATTTTAACCATATTCTTCAGAAAACATTCTTGAATCTCAAACTACATAATCCTATTATCCTGCTGCCTATGTGTCCCAGAGTTTCAAAATCTTACAACAAAAACAAGTCATCTCAACAGTAAGATTAGGCCCAAAGCAAGGAAAATGTTTGTGAAAATACAAAAAGTGTCATTAGCAAGCACAGAAAGTGCTAAGAACCCCTTCACTGACATTTGAACTTCACTCAAATTTAAAAATAGAACAACAATGATGTTTGTAATGCATTATTCAACATAGTAACTTTCTTCCCTGTTTATGTGATAATGAACATTAGCACTGCAGCCTAGCTAGCTCTAGAACCTATTAGCTAGTATATCAAAAATAAGAATTACTCATAATTACTTTGCATGTGGTGATATTTTTGGTAACCATTAGCCAAGTAATTAACAGTTACAGGGATTACTAGGTGTCAGTGAGGGTGCTGCATTAATGTTGGGTGTTACTAGCAATCCTAATTACAGTTCCTTAGGTACTGACTCATATGCTGCCATTAAGCCAAATCGGTGTGCTCATACTTGCATGCCACAGCATAGTGATAGATTGCCACAGTCAGCTCAGTAACTGCTTTGTGAACTGCAGTTTTTAAAGCCCTGTGTTGCAGTCTGACTCTCACAGATAGTTTTTCTTAAAAAGAAGCAATCCTATTTTAAACCAAAAAGGTCTAGCAATGAAAACCTAAAAATTGGTTTTCATTGGTTGACAGCTGTATTTCGCTGTTTTTTTTTTTTTGTTTGTTTTTTTCTTATGAGGTTCAGTTTTTCCATTTTCTATCATCAATTTGTTGGTATTAGTCTACTGTCACCCATAGATCAGGGTAATAATATACCACAGTTGGAAACTCTCACTTTTCTAGAGTGAAATTCAATCTTTTCTTCAATTTCTCACTTTTTCAATCCAAATAAGCAAAGTGCCTGCACTCAAAGCACAATACATTTTTTCTACGCTACTGTTTGTGACTGCATACAGAAAATATACTGGAATTTTGCTTTATTGGTGCAACTGCAGAAATAAGGTTACACAACAGGAACCGGTTGGTGACAGAACCAGATCAGAGACAACAAAGTAGCAAGATGATTCGAGTCATTACTCTATTGGTAGTCTAGAATCTGCAGCACCTTTTCTTATTCTGTGTTTGAGTCCTTATAATCCAGATTGGTCAAAATCTAAATCTTTGAACAAAACTGAACATTAGAATAAGCATAGGAAAGGCTTATCAATGAATCTCTGTTCTTTATCTGTTCGTATGCCAATTTTGTGATTCTTACAGGCACAGCGATCACAAAAACAGATATAATAGATGGTTTTAACTGTTATACTGTAGAAATACAGTTAAAACAATTGTATTTCTATAACCGTACACATAAAATGCCATTATTCACCGTCGATTACACAGCATCCAAACAATACATTTTAATGAACACTTCGGACAAAAAATTTCAAAAATTAAGTAAAACAACACAGAGCTCACTGAGGCATCTCTTCAAACCAGCTTGCTCTTGTGAAATTAAACTGTTGTGACATTTTAAGCTATTAGCCAAGAGGAAGTCTGAGACAGGGGACAACGAACATGCACACACAGGAGTCCAGAAACAAACACTTGTAAAGGATACACACAAAGAAAATTAGGAAAGCAGGCTCAGGAACTTTGTCGGTTCCTATGTTGCACAGGTAAGAAAGAGAAAAGGTGGGGAATAAAGGGTGGGAAAACATAAATATTCAAAGTATATTATTTTAGGACTTCTGTGGATTAAGAATTTTACAAAACAAGCCAAGAAAAAGTCGCACACACATCATGCACATTTCCCGACACGCAGACCTAACGTTCATTGAAATGTCTCACAGGAAAATAAATAATTCAGATGAACAAAAGTGTCTGTGCTTCTAAAGCAGTCCATTCTATCGTGCCTGAGTAGAATAAACTTTAACCTCTGAGGCCAAAGGAGCAAGACGGGAGAGCCACACTGAAATCTGATCTTCTGGGTTTCCTCTTAGACACAAAAACAGACACCTGAGCCCCGCTAGGGAATGTGGACTCTTCTCCATACATAAAACACACAATCAACAACACTCAGCCATCTAATAATGCAAAACGTAACATAAATAAAAATAATAGTTCAACTTTTTTTGTAACCTGCGCTCAGACAAGTCTCGTGAATCACTGTCCTTGTGCACAGAAGGAGATCTCACTTGAAGGAGGTGTGGAGGTATCTATTGTATATGTGTTTCAGAGAAGATTTGGGGGGAAAAAAAAGAAGGAGCAGAAAGCTGTTTTCCAAGAAGTAAAGTCTGGTAATTAACAAGCAAAGCTGAAAACAAATGAAACTGGAACAACTGGTTGTGCTTTTAGTTCATCTCTGAAAGATTCTGTCACTTTCCATTTCAACTTTTTTCGTAGAATACAATAGCTAAAAGAATCAATAATTATCTTGATTCATTGGTTTCTCATAGGCGTTCCTTCAGCTTTCATATAAAAAAACAACAAAATGTCACTATGTATTTTATGAACAAAGGAAGGAAGGAATTAAAGATATAACAACTCTGGAAATACACATTCTCCAAACTCAGATTTTAAGATCATGTGGAAACCATGTATTATTAACAACTTCAAAAGTTCAATGTAAGAACAAGCAGACATTAATGATCTTTGACATTGACTGATAGAAAGTTTTATATCTTCTTCTTTCAGCTGCTCTCTTAAGGGGTTGCCACAGTGTCTCATCTCTATCCTCTTCAACTGTTACACCAACCATCTCCAAGCGCTCCAGTTGTGTCCATCAGTCTTCTTTGTGGTCTTCCTCTTTTCCTCCAGTCAGGAAGCTCCGACATCCTCCTTACTACGTAGCCATCACCTCTCCTCAAAACATTTCTGAACCATCTCAGCATTGCTTCTCTAACTTCACTCCAAACAGCCAAACTTAAGCTGTTCCTCTGATCTAATTTCTAATCATTTGTATCCTGGAGTCTTCAATTCTTACCAAAAACATCTGCTGTTTAAAATAACAGCAGATGTAACCCTGCTATTACAGACTTTATTGTTATTACTGTCATCAGTTTCCATTTAAAACAAAAAAGGAGCAATATTATGCAAAGATATTTCTGTTCCATTTTCTGGTTTTTCTGGGATCTATTGACAGTAGGAATGTGTACGGATTATAATTACGTTAATATTACTCTGTACTAAGTAAGGTGTACTTTATTTGTATGAACAGAGTTGAGCTACATTATGAACGGCTTGTCCTTGTATGTGCTTGTATGCAAGCATGTCTATTTAATTTTACCAGTTAATTAAGAGCAGCCACTTCAGCATGAGCTGAATGGGGGAGCAGCAGCTCCAGGCTCATTGTAGATCCACTAATCCTTTACTTATCTGCACAGCGTCAATACTCCTGTTTGGCCCCCCACCATACTCTGCTTCATTCGCTCTTTATTCTCCCTGTGTCCTTCCTTCTACCTAACCCTTGCATCTCTCCCTTCAGCCTTGTTTCCCCTCCTAGTCTGCTTGAAATCCATCCTTTTATTTATCCTTTCCTCTGGACAAAACAGGCAGGTTGTGGGGAGTAATAAGACAGAGCAGCAGGGGTGGTTTAGCTCTACTAAGGTTATTAGGGCTCACGCTCAAACACACAGTTGCTCACATGGTGACTGAGGTGAAGCCCCATGAGGTCGAGGGCCATTTCTGCTGATATGAGTGTGTGTGTGTTGAAAAAGCATTTTATGTTCATGCTCTGAGGGGGGGAAATGATGAGACCACACACCTTTTACTGAGTCTCACAACTGAAGCTGCTCTGTGCTGCCAGAGAGTTCAATAGAATGATGATCAGACTGACCAAAATCTGTTTTCTTGAAAGCTAGTTAAGCATGCAATTGTAAGCCACCATTTGCCTGCATCAGTTACCTTTATCAGAGTGTTAAGCTACAGCAACAGTTGAAAATTGTCAGAGCTTATCTGGCAATACATTTCTGCAGTTTTAAAGGTTTTCGTAAGGTACAGGTTGCAACTTAGACACCCTTTTCTTGTCTTTGTGAGTTTTCCAAAAGGGCTCAGGTTGCAAAGTGGGGTTGAAGTCAGCCCGCTACTGTTGTGGCTCTGAGTCAAAACGGTGAACTTCTTTAAGGGTTAGCCATCTTCACAGCAGTGTTCTATTGCATCATTGACAGACAATTCTGGTGCAATGAACACAAATAACTTCTTGCCATTGACACACACTGGATGTGTGTCTGAGAAACAACAAATCCCTCATCCCAGCTAGCTTCTTAGAGCGCTCATATGTGCAGATACTGGATAAAGTCACCTCAGTTGATAATTCTGCTTATGGTAGATTTTGAATGGAGCTGTTTTGTAAAAGAGGCAAAAAAGTAGAGGTGCTGCAATATTTCCTATGTGTTCCTGCACCTTGCTGCTCAGCTGTCTGAAGAATTAACTTTTTATGCATTCACAAGAAAAACAAATTTGTCTGTTTAGAAATATTTCTAGTTGCAAAACACAGATATTCATGCTGTACACTGTCTTACTGAAGGAGACTAAACCTATTTTGTATTGTAATGTATTTACATATTTGTAGCTATATAATTTATCGACTTGATTCTTTTCTTTTCTAGATTTTACATTTGCACTAAAACTGAGCAACTATAAGAATATATTTATTGATTTTAATTTTATCTAAATTTTGAAAACCCATATGCTCCCTTGAGGTTAATCATGTAGTGATAGTCCCTTACCATGACATGCCTAAACTGCAATTTGGAAGATGATGTAATCTGAGCGAGACCTGCTTTATTACAGTCTGTTGCTGCCAGACTCTGCAGTTGGTTAACTATAAATACATTGTGCATAAAGCTGTTGGATTTGTCAAACATAACAATGTGCACAGTCCACACAGAAACTGTTAGTGGCGTCACGTGACTTGTACATTGCCTTCAAGTTATCTAGTTGTAACTAGTTCTGTATTCACAATAGTAAAGATAAAAGATGCTCTGGGCTGGAAACTGGAAGTTGGTACTGCAGTGCAGTGAGTGTTATTGAATTTTTTTAAACCAAGCGTTGCCATTTCCACTCATGCCACAGAGTGAATATGTGAGTGTGGGCATGGTGGGGGTGTAGTGGGAGACTATCAGACATAAACAAAAACCCCACAGACAGTGACGGAAGATGGGAGGGGCTACCAAGCGAGGAGTACTGTGGCCCGTTTCTTGTGTTTTCCAATAGCGCAGCTCTGACAACAGGAGGCTGGGTCCTTCCTCACTGCTCAGCTGAGCAATCAGGTCACCTCGTCTTGACAGACACAAAAACAAAAACCCACACAGACATAAACACACGGCGACAGTAACACACATGCACAGACACACTGTGCATGCAGCCCGCAGCTGTTGCCAATGATGTCAGTCCTGATTTGGCCAAACTAGCCTTTTGTTTCTCAGCATGAACGCAGAGCAGAAGAGGAGGCTTCATTTGGCAGTGAAGCAGGAGTATTTTCTATCCCAAAGACTGTTTGGATTAGGACTGAGCTACTGGTTGCTGCCCGGAAAGCCTCAACACAAAACAGATCTTTCCTTCAGAATTTAAAATGGAAACCTTGAAGTTGACAGTACCTTTAAAAACCTGATTATTGGTCAGTTTTAGCAACATAAGTGCAACACAAACACTTGAAATTAAGACACATGTTAAGGAGCCCATCAAAGTCAATACAGGACAGCTGTTGGAATGAGTGTGAAATTAGTCAGGATGCACTGAGATTCAAGCATGAATATTAAAGGCAGATGTAACTGTTGACATCCATCAGTGGTTTCATTGCTCCCACTGGAAAGTACAAAGATTATTTATCCAAAGGGAATGATGTGCAACGGACATGTTTGATGAGCAATGGAAGAGAATATCATTACTGAGTTATGAGAGACCAGCTTCGGTTAATCTGGTTTATTTTATTGTTCACTTTTGAATGTACTTTTCTGACATTACATTGTGTTCATTAACAGGTAAAAGGAATGTCACTAATTTTCTCCTATCATGTTTGTAGGCAGGTTTACATTAATCAGCAGGTAACTATTTTGTCCTCAAAATTGATGTGCTAGAAGCAGGAAATATGGGCAAAAGTAAATATAGGTGCAAATTTGTGCACGCCAAGTTGTGATGGATCAGATGCTCACTGATGCACATTGAGAAGTGAAGGCTTGCTGTGTGGTCTGTTCAGATGAGTTACTGGACTCTAAATTGCTGAATTTAATGGTGATTCTAATAGAAAGGTGTTAGAATAGAGCAAATCACGGTCTGTTGTATATGCAGCAGCATCAAGTGGCCGCGTTGACCCCTTTCCACCACCTGGATTCACAATGAGAAGAATGCAGTGAGAACGTTTTGAGTGCCTAAAAGGATACCTTTAGGTCCTTTTACATGTATCCCCTACCTAAATATTCTGAGACCATGTACACCCTTTTATTGGCTCACGTGAGACTGGCATGGCTCAACAATGGTTTAAGGAGGAAAAAAAGATCCAAATTCCTCAACAATGAAATCTAGCAAGCAACTGTTGAAGAAATAAGTATAATCCACAGAGGCTCTGTTTCACAATTTACGCCACAGCTACCACAGCCCAACTTCATGGGTGTGATATCTATGCCTCAAAGGGTCAGTGCAGCTTTGGGAGCAAAATTCAGACCAACGCACCATTAGGTAGGTGGTCATAATGTTATGCCTGATTGGTAATAATGTTATGCCTGATCTTAAAATTAAGATTAATCATTTTAATCTTAATTTTAAGATTAAAATAATTCAGTGCACATATAAAAAAGTAAGATCCTGTAACATAATAATAATCCTATTTGGTGAAAATTAAAGGGCGATTTCATCCGTCTACTGCACCTACTTAATTCAGTGGTCTATGTTGCCAGAGTCAACCCAGGACAGATCACTAGTTCATCACATGGCACATTTCCCAATGAAACCAAGGGATTACCTAGAAATCAGTTTCTTCTTATAGGTGAATCTGTGTGTATGAAGTGATGTCGTACGAGGTAAAACTCATGGGAACACATATTCAGCGACTGAGCACAAAACTGTCAACAGATAAATATGAAAGGCAACAAGCTCTTAATAATTGCCAGCCTCCTCAGCAGGTTATGAAAGTACAAACCCCCTAAAAAACATAAAGTTTGACACAGTGGCTGTGGTGAAACGCCCCCTAATCCCCCCCTTATCTAACATGCACACACAGACACATGCACACAACACTCTCCGCCTCCAACCCTCTGATGTCTGTTGGCAGATCTGTCTCAGGAGCCTAATTGGTACTTTCTTATTTTTTTTCCCGTCTTTCTCACCCTCTAACTCTGTCACTCTCTCATTCCGCTGTGTGCGTGCATGAAAACTCAGATGCACTTGTGTCTGTTGCAGCAGATAAAAAGCATAGGAGTCCTGTGTGTTTTCGTGGCAGGAGGATAAGAGCGTGGGTGCCACTAAATGAAACAGAGGCTGAAGCAACTGCACACTCTGCGGCTATGTGATAGGGCGAGCCAACTCGGTTAACCAAATCTTGGAATGAGCCGCTGAAACCAGGCGTGCGCCACTCAAACACACACACGCATGCACAGCTACAGACGAACACAGAGAGACACACACTGACAAAAAGTTGTCCCAATGCCCAGGCAGGAATCCTGCTGCCAATAATGAGGAGGTTTGGAGATGTGCATTTGTTTGAGCAGATCCAAAAGACACACTTTAATAGCTAACTGGATGGCTTGCACACACTGCCTAGCGCACACCAGTTTTAGTCTACAGATTGTTGATTTTCTGTGTAGCTTCTTTTATAAGGAGGCACACACATTTACATATCACACCTGCTGACACGAGATACAAACATAACACAAGACATTCTGCTACTACTGCTATTATTCTGTCAGTGACATTTTTTGAAAGTAATCCTCGTTCTCTTGACATTTCACGCGGCGGCTACTTACAGTAAACTCTTAATCTGAGATGCATTTCTTAGAAGCACGGCAGCCGGGGCTTGCTTGTTGGAGCGATGATTTGATTAGGGTTTTGCGCTGATTACAGTCTTGTTGGTTACAATATACAGTTCTGTCGGGGAGAACAAGAGGGCAGGAGCAGGAGTGATTGAGAGTGGGAATGTCAGTTTGTCAAGCTGTCAGGAGCGATACTGTATCATGCTTCTGAGGTGTTTGTGTGTAGGCGAGACGCTCAAAATGAATCAGTTTAGATCAAAGAGTACCAGAGAGGGTATTAATACAAATCTTTTAGCAGCTATAAGCACTCGGCAGGGCCATACATCTGAGTGCGTGCGTGTACGAGCTCCTTTGAATTAAATGGCGACAATAAAGAAAAGGAAAAGCATACCTGAACTGGGCTTTTCAAAAACCAAGTGCCTTTTCCCTCAGAGAAAGTGCCTTTCTCTGAGGGAACTCAGAACTCTGCAGTTCTGGAGAACTGCAGAGTTGCAGCAGCTCAGCTCTGATGTGCAACGTTAGCTAAGAACAAATAATATGAAAAGCCTCAAAGACCCTTTGCCTTTGTAAGCTTTATAAAATGTTAACCAAATTAATCTAGCTTCCTTTTTTTTGCTCCAAGAACCTGCCGTGCAGTCATTACTCCTGAGATTATTTCAAAGAAATGCAGCAAAGCATTTGATCTCTGAAAGCCTGGGACAATGTGTAATTATTCCCTTCCGTGTATTGTGCTTTCCATTAATTGGACGTATGCCACTGAACCTTGCTATGATCGTTTAATTGACAGCAGCAGAGACACAGATGCCCCTCTGAACGCAGGCCGTATAGCCAATATCGAGTGTGCCTGGCAGAACCTGTAATTATGACGCTATGTGAGACCTAATCGCAGGTCAGGTCTGTGTTGCACCCTGTGAAACCGTATCTGAGATGCTGTGATCTGACATGTGTTGACAGCTTTTGTGAAGCATTAAACTATGGACACAGATTTTAGACGATTCTCCGTAAGGTGCTATACTAAGTTGCTAATTATGCAAAGTAACAATATACTTGGGCTTTTTTCATGCCCACAGCAGATATATACTCATAGTGACTGTGATAATAAAGAGATGCAGGACATTGCGATGATCAAAAAGTAAAAAATAAGAACCACATCGATATGGGTTAATCTTAATCAATATTTACAAAATTATGATATAGGATTGCAATTACACATTTTCCTGGGTGTTGCGCAGCCTTAATTAAAATGCTGTGTACTAACCTCCCTTCTGTAGATAATTTATATTAAAATTAAAACCAGCAGAGTTGGACATCTGACATTTTAAACAGTCTTTAGCATCTTCTATTTAAGATTGGAGTGGCAAGGCGTATCAAAACAGCAGCTTCCATGTGTATTACCTAGAGAAACCTTTCCTCTAGGATTCTCAAAAAGCTCCCAACATTTCCAAATGTCTAACCTTGAGTCCACCTGCAGTCACAACTACAACACTGAGGAGTGTTGCTGCTGCTAGTGTTTAGCTATGATGAATTCTCTGATCTTTACTGATCAGGAATGTTGAGTTTCTGACTGGCCACTCTCCAGTTAAGGCAGATCAGGCTGAAAAATGTCAGATTACAGCCATCAGTCAATTCCTCGGTTCATGACTTAAGAAGATTATTCGTGGGTTTATTTTGTTTTTGTCCAGATTTCTAGATGTCTTTAGTCAAAACAAAAGAGCAAGTTTTACTAGCAAGCTGAAAGAGTTTCACCTTCAGAAACATGCAAAGAAAAAGAAACACTAAGTAAATCAGAAAATTGTCTGAGAGGATTTTATAGATTGCAGATTGGGGGGAAGGGAGAGGTGGGGAGGCAGAGAGACAGATCAGAATTAATCCTCTTTACTCTTTGTTTGGTAATCTGATTTAGTCAGATTTTTCTGCTTCTATCTCTGGTTGTGGTTACTGATGCTGTCCCTGGACTGACCACAGCGATTTTCACCTTCAGTGCCCCCTCCACTCCCACTCATGTCCCCTCTTCGTCCCCTCCTCATCCCCTTCTATGTTGATGTTTTAGCGTGACATATAAACAAAATGGGGGTAAACATAAATCCCTCGCTGTGTTTGCCAAATCCTGCTATGTGTCTGCGTGCAAACTATTTTCCGTTGAAGAGTAGTACAACACGGCTGTCCCTGCTCCACATAAATGACCTACTTTGCACATTAACACACATTTACATGACAGCGAGATCCAAGGCAGCTTCATATTTTCTGTCTAGCTTTAAAGTGCAATATGACTCTTGTTCAATTCTTAGAAGCCGCGGCATTTTTAGAAGCCTCCTGTCATGTTTGAGGAGATCACAGAGACAGCAAAGCTGACTGGAGTTCTGTTAAGCCACAGCAGGGAAAACGTGCTCATAATGTGCAGAACGCTTGCGAGCAGAATTGTACTTTTGTCGTGCAAGTGCGTTAAAGGGAGATGAAGCTAAGACAGAGGCCCACCTAAGGTGCTCTCAGCTCAGGCAGTGCTATTTCCAGACCAGCAGCCCCTCCCATCCCTGTACCTCCAACCTCTGGTGGGGGAAACCACACCACTGCTCAGGCCCAAGTCACAGACACGACTCAAGAATGGATCCATTATTCACACAGACACACATACCATACTCAGGGGACTGGCACACACGGCTGGGATGTGGTAGCGCTGAAGGAATGCTCACTTTTACTTAACTTCACTTGACTAAAATGCCCCAGCAAGTCACCTAATGAGATTCGAGTTTGTTTGTTTTTCTTTTTAAACAACGCACTACTCAGCTTTTTGTGTCATTAAAAACGTCAGGTGTACCCTCAGTGATCTGAGAACACAGAGTAACTGAAACAGCCTGGAGCAGAATAGATTTGCTTCTCTGTGAAAGAAACATAGAGTAGAAATGCACCGATCAGGTCGATTTCTGAGTTTCCCCAATTCTGACCAATTCCTCTGTTTTCTAAAGAGTGATAACACCGTAAAAGGGCATAAAATTAAGAAACCAAGAGAGTTGTGTATGTGAGTATATGTTCCCATATGACCGAAAATTTGGTCAGACGTACTTAATGAAAAAAAGGGAAAAAATATCAGATTTTTCTGTTTTTGACCAATCAAAAATCTTGCTGGTTGATTTATGCATCTCTATTGTAAACAGTGCACAGATATATAAAACATAAAAATAAAACAACATTCTAAGAGTGATAAAAGTGAACACATTGTACGAAGTTTAGAGAACGCTTGACGGCACAACACAACTCCACGAAACTTGACATGGATGAATATGTAAGTGCTCTCCCTCTCTGTCTCATACACTGACACGCACGCATTCACAAAGAGCCCAGATTGCATTCGAGTTTTGCTCATGGACCATGATAAGAAAATGTGGTAAATGCATAATCTGATATGCATGACTGGAGGTTTCTCTCTGCCTTTCTTTCCCTCTTGGAAATCGCAGGTTGCATCCATAATTTACACCAGCCTCCGTCTGTTTCTCTCTCTTCCACGCGGCTCCCTCCCTGCTTTTCTTTCCTCTCCATCTCCCCTTCTCTCTCCTGGCAATCTGGCTTTTGCAGCTTTGCTCATTAGCATACTGCAAAATGTGCAGATGCCACCAAAAATTATTCACCTTCCAGCGCTCTGATGCTGTTTCACATGTACACAAACTACACCGTCGACATTTTGCACAACATCCCCAACAAAGGCGACGAGATTAGATCTCCTTTTCTTTTAATGTGTCTGAGAAATAATATGGGATCCTTTGGTCTGCTGTCTGTTGTTTCCTGGCAGCCTCATTCAGCCCAATTACATCATCCATCATGGTGGTCAAAGGTTTTCGACACTGTGATGATGACTGCCATGGGTTTAAATAGACACTTAGAATTTATGGAGTCCAAGGGATAGGCAAATGCATAATACTCATGCTGCTCAAAGGCTAATTGAACACAATATTCATGCATGTTTTTGCATGAAATTGATCCTGCAGATTGTGGAGCACGAAGCTGAAGCTGCTGGTGAAATCGAGATAAAAATGTGTCCTTCTTTCAAATAATATTGTTGATGAAGGTAGATCAATGGTAATATACGTGCTAAGTTCACATTGGCTCAGCACTGCTCGGCTCATTGCAGCTTACAGTGTAAAAGTATTCAAACCCTTTGAATCCTTTTTGCATTTGGTAATGTTAAAACCACAAACCTCAAGGTGTTTTATTAGCATTTTAGGTGACCGACCACTACAAATCAGTGCATGCTCGTGACGTGGAAAGAAAAAAAACGTGGTTTTTGAACTCGCTTGCAAATAAAAATTTGAAAGGTGTGAAGTCAATTTTTACTCAGCCCCTGCTGGCGAGTGCTTGCAACCACCTTTTGCTGCAATCACATGGTCCATTTTTTCTTTGCAAAATAGAACAAATACAGTCAAATTGGGTGATATTCTGTGAACACCAATGTTCAAGTCATGCCACATATCCTTGGTTTACTTCTTGACTTTGACTGGGCCATTCTAACGCATGCTTTAATTCAAGCCATTTTACTGCAGCTTTGATTGATTTGATAAGAGTTTATGTATAAAGTTTAAGTATAAAAGGTTTTCTTACTAGAAATCCTTGTATTTAGCTTCATTCAGCTTCCCAGCAAGTCAAAAAGTTCAGTTTAGGTCTTGTCTGACCAAAACCCTTCCATCCATAAGTTTGCTGTGTGTCCTACATTGTTTGGTGCAAACTGCAAAGCTTTCCTTCAGCAATAATTTTACTTCTATATAGGGAAAATTTGTGCATTGTACATATCAACTCCTCTTTTGACAAATTCTCCAACCTGAGGTGTTGATCTCTGCAGCTTTTCCAGAGCTGTCATGAACCTCTTGGTTGCTTCTCTGAAATTGCAGTTGTGCAATTTTAGACAAAGTTAAAAATTTTTTAAGAATGTTGAATTTTGCATTGATGGCCCTCATTTTCCTCAATAGTCTCATTCTGTTCTACCATCACAGTGTCTCCATCACTCACCCTGAGCTTTCTGATTAGGATCAGGAGGATCTATATCAGTTGTCTGCAAAAAGGAGAGCAAGAGTCTGCCTAGGTGTGTTGCACACACTGATATTTCAATAAGCACTGCGATTTAATGTATTGTTCAGCTCTGAGATGTTTAAAGCTTGTGGAGATTGTTTTACAACCCAAACCTGCTTTAAACCTCCCCGATCTGTCTGATTCATGATGTTTGTTCACAAAAGTTCTCTAGAAAACCTCTGAGGTCATCACAGAGCTGTAATTACCCTGAGACTAATCAACACACAAGCGTGCTAGATGCACTAACAAGACACTAGATTTCATTCAAGCAAAAACCCATTCACAATTAAGCACTTCTTTTTTTTAGGTTGCCAGATACAATGCCCATTAAATGGACAGACATCTGTGGTTGTAATGTGGCAAACAATGAAGTAGCTTAAAGGGAATCAATGTTTGTGCAAGTCACTGCATAAGATTGGGGTCTTTCTATAGACATAATCCAAAAACCACATCAGCAGTAAGAACTGTTTGCTATTCTCAGAGACTGAAACTGACCAAGTGACAGGCGCAAGTTGTCTGACCGTCCAAAGCGGAAACACAATGACATAAATATTTACAGTAGTATAATATCAAAAAAATTGTCAATGGTTGCACAATGGTTGGTGCAGAAACAAATGCTTTTCTTGCAAATGACTGGATATTCAGATAAAACTCTTTATGTTCTTTTGCTCATCAGAAACAAAGCCTGTTTTCACATTCTCCTCTGCTTTATTGTACATCCTGAACTATGTGAACAACGTTTTCCCAGGAAAAAGCCTATTACATGTTTAAAGAGGTAAGCGTGACACAACAAAAATCTAAATCGAAACTGCTGCTTCTTATCTTGCGTTTGAGACCAGCGGTCATATCGACATTGCAGCTTACGCCAAGGCACTCGGACAAAGACAGAGGGGATGAATGAGGAGTCTTACCGATTCGGATGAGGAGGCTCCTGTGTTTGATGTTAGGCAAAATCGGCTTCTTAAACTTCATCAATCATAGAGCGAGTCTGAAACCAAAACAAAACACAATGCAACAAAGGTTAGCGAGTGTTATGACGTAAAATGTGATTTCAAACAGTAATAGGAATACATGGAATAGCCGGTGTCGTTTATTAGGATGGAATAAAGAACACTGCTGTTCATCTGGCAGATTGGAGGTAGAGAACTGGGGAGCTAAAGAGAGTATGTATCCACAATTCTGTCAGGTGTTAAACATAAAATACCTAAACGATAAACACAAGACGATTCCTTGCAGAAGCAGCTGTCTGAACTCTCCAGGCTCTAATCAAGGAGCAACCATTCTTTTCTTTTGCTTCTGGCTATTTGGTAGCAGAGATGTGTAGATTTTCTTACGGGACCTATTATCACACCACTGCATACTTCACAGAGCTGCATCCTTAGCTCACCTAAGCCTATGTTTTAAACTTGATGACACAGTTTTTCAGCACGTGAACAGATGAAAAAAATTGAATTAAAACAAAACATTATCCAACATTTAATTACTATTAACACCAGTTTGCAAGCTAAAAGCGTATCCACGATTTCCCCCATATCTGAATCAAATTAAATTAGTCATGTGAGTTTAATTAACTAAATACAATCTGATGCTGCAATTTCACACTTGGTTATGGGGAACAGAGGACGGTGCTTGAATATGGAGAAAGAAAGTTGGTATGATTCTGTGTAGTGGGAGGCTTGGAAGTTGAAGACTGCCACAGTTTGATGAACAGATAAATCATTAAATGATTACTTAACCCTCAAGCATGAGAGAAGTAATACTTGCCAGATTATAAAAAACGAATACTTTTAACAAAACAAATGATTTTTTTCCCTTTGCATTATAATTTTCAGTCTTGTCATTATCATAAACAACAATATTTACTCTGTAAGCACAAGGGCACTTTTGCAAACATATTTATTTAGCGAAGCAGGTCCTTGAGGAAGTGGAAGGCTCAGTTAGAAGTTTTCAGGGGTTAATTGTTTATATAATTTATTACTTATGTACATACAATTAGATATTTAAGGCCAAAACAATAGCACATGTATTTTTTTTAATAATTATTTTATGGCCAGTTGTTGCAGCAATTAATTAATTTAATTTGTCAACTCTCTCCATCAACATTACTGGGTAAGCATAACTATAGTAATACATAATTGGTCTGAAGATGACTTCACTTGAAGCTGATTCAGACATTTAGGTTAATATGAGGAGGCACATTCTCAGTATACATTATTTCATGGTGCACTGAAGCTTAAGAGCCAATAAAACAAAACAAAAAAAAAAAATAAAGAAATAATAGTAGAGCTGAGATTATTCTGTTTTAGGCACATCCTTCTTTCTACTGTGGCTTAATTTTTACTGTGATTTTATTGGAAATGACTGGGCAATAACATTTTGAAATGATATTCACTTTCTCAATTATATTTAATCAAAAATCTTATGAGAAAAAGGTAAATATATATATATATAAATTGTACACCTGATTCATGGGTAATTTTCCTCTAATCTAATTACAAATATAT
>CAEGAE010073911.1:0-11177 GCA_903067095.1 Girardinus metallicus
GAGGGTTGCTGGTGCCCATCTCCAGCTACGTTCCGGGTGAGAGGCGGGGTACACCCTGGACAGGTCACCAGTCTGTCGCACCTTGACCCTATTGGTCAAAAACATTTCTTGATTTACATGTCAAGAAATAAAAGCGCACTAAAAAGTGCACTTTTAATGCTTAATTTATCACTTTTAATGCTTAATTTAGCGCTTGTAATGCTGGCTTGTAGTGGATAATTTGCTACTTGACCATTTTAGGTTGGGAGTGGGAATGTAAATAAGAACAAAGCCAGGACCCCTTCAGTATGAAGCTGGCATTTATAAGAGAGGAAATAAAAACACAAAAAAAACAAGAAAAAATTTACATGTAGCATTCTGCCTATGTCTGCTGTCTGCTACGTAACGCTGCGAAAACAAACTTTGCACAAAAACAGTGCTTGAGTGCAAAAAAAAAAGCTCCAAGGAACTAAATATAAAAAACTGATTTTTCTCTTTAACATAACACCTCTTTCCTGTTTTAATGATAACAGGGGCTTATGAGGGCCTTTTAAATATGTTTGTTTTAATAGGAAAATAGAAAATGAATTCTGTATCAAAACCTACTCAGCCTGACTTTTAGGCTGGACTTTATGCATCTGTTAATGATGCCGACTTTATTGTTTATCTTGCTGAAAATCTCATGTTTCAAAGGATTCATTTTGCCCGGTTTTGTCTTAGCTTTCTTCAGGACCTGCAAATCAGAGCCCCAAGAAGCCCAAGGACCCTCTGGCAGACCTCGACCTCAAGGACTTCTTATAATACCCCAGGTAGAAAAATCTGTTTTATATTTCTCTGCTGCGTATACTTTGAGTTTGGAGATGTTTTTTTTTTTTTCGCCCCTTCTTCTTGAATAAAGTAGTCATAAGCCACTGGTAGGTTCCCATCATTCATACTTTTGCAGTGACGTACAGCATGTCACCAGTAGGTGGTGCTGACACTCTGAGTAGAGACCTGGAACATTTGTGCTTCACAATTCTTTCTATTAATTAATCATAATGTCTTTTTTAATACTGTGACTATGATTTAGTCCATATTTAAATAAAGTGTTACAAGTTGCAATATTTGGAAAAAAAAAAAAAAAAGGTATTTACAGTTTCTTTTATGTGATTTGGGGAACAATAAAATTTGAATGAGGTTCTCTTACAGTCATCTGTACAGTACACAAAGCGTCAGCATAAGCAGCTGCATTTCCAAAGACTTTGTCAATATTCTGCTAATGTTGCAAAAACACAATTTCAGAATTGCAGTGTTTCTATTGAATATGAAATGTAATTAGAATCACATAAATAAATTTGTTTACGTCATTAAAAAAGCATTCCGTGCCATTATCCTCTAGCTACTTCCTGTTGTTGTCTTCTTCATGGTCTGTGCCAGTGGCAACCTCCGGGTTGTTGATCATGTGATTCGTGTGATGCAAAAAAAAAAAGAAAAAAAGTATTTCCATTGCAGTTTTGCAAAATAAATCAGTTTTGATACAGCCCAAAAAAAACCCACCTCACCACTTTTACCAAAAATCAAGTTTCTATTAAGCAAATCTATTTTTTAAAATGTCAAAGTGCTCAAGTATGTCTTCTATGGAAACAAAAGACGCACTCTTTATTGAAAGCAAAAAAGATGAATAAGTCTGATGTTGAAATCTTGTGTTTCCTGTCTCCCAGCTGCTTTTCTTTCTGGATCAGAGCCTTCTCAGCGTTTACCTGGCGCCTGTCAACATCTCAAAATGCCAGCAATGTTTCGTTCCTCCTTCCTGCCTCCTCACCTGTCCATGACCCAACTTCTCCTGTGTGATGTTGTAGCACAATCTGTGAAAGTGAACCATAATGGATTATATAGAAATATAAGATAAAAACAAAAAAAATCCAGAGCTTGTGCTTATGTCGATGTACTAATTTTATCGTCGAAACAAAATGACACAAAATCCTGACAAAAAAATAAATAAAAATGATAATAATAATAATAATGATAAAAAAAAATTGTTCAGGACGGTAAGTGAGAGGAAGTGAAGAAATATGTGTTTCAGATTTATTTATTGTGCTGAATTGAATGATTGATGTGCTTTGGTGTCCCAAGCCCCGCCCCCATTCCAGCAATGTCTCCGCCTCCTTACTGAGGGGGGGAGGAGCTTCTGTGTGTTCCCATGTTGTTTGGATGAGATCGGTAAACAAAACTCCCTGTAGATCTTTGAAGAGGCCTATTATGTTGATGTTTTACAGGAAGGTCCTCTTTGATGTACAGAGGTTTCTTTGGTGAGGACTTTGTCTTTATTGTGCGTCTGTTGAGGAGAATCTCAAAAGTGAATCAGACATGAAATCGTGAGAAGTCTTGTGAGTATCCCTCTATTTGCCGTCATCATTGGAACTAACGAGTAAGACCGCCACTAAAAGATTAATATACTGTATATGTAAGATCAACCTTGGTGGGGTTTTCAGTTATTAAAAAACAGCAAGTGGTCCTTTCTTCTTTTTTTTTCTTTTTCTTTTTACTTGTGGCCTAATTTTCTATATTTTGTTCTTTTTATGTCCTTTAGCTGTATGCCAGGTACAGCGTCCATTTTGGTTCATTTCTCCAGACTGTGACTATCTGCGTACCTTTGTATTAAAGAACATATCTTGGAACTTTATGTACTTCCGGAAAACTACACTTTAGTCTTCTTAGAGGTGTGTTTGAACTTCCCTTGAGTAGAAACGTTAAAAGTCGTTGACTTGGTCTCCTGTGGTCGATTTTAAGAGTCTTGTTTTGTCATTTTCTCGACTTCCATAGCAAACACCATGCTCAGACGGCTCAGATCGACAAGATTAACATGATTATAGCAATTAAAATGAGAAGACTTGTAGGCGTGGGCCACTTTGAGAATTTCATAGTTTTCAGAGACTATGCAGTCATGTCACTGTATTTTCTCTAGATTTTAAACAGAAATGAAACCTATTCTAATTGCTTTCATTTAAAAGATAACTGTCAATCCCTCCACTCCTGAAAAATTGCTAAATATTCATAATTCCCTTGAGAAAGATTATCTTTAACATTTATTTATTGTCTTGATTTGCTTGGTGCATTAGAGCAAAAGCATAGAATATCCAGCTGTTAATTTAGCAGATGTTTTTACGTTCTTCCTGCTCATAATTGTATCCCTTTTTATCATTCTTCAATTTATAGAGTAGCAGAAGTATATAGAATTGTTATTAATTGTTAGTGAGACTATATTGCATTCACAGCTTGCCAATAGCACTAATAAGGTTGAAGGGTGGTCCTTAGAGTTTAGTCCAAGCACCTTGACTGCACACATTTTTCCCAACTGGAAGTGTTTCCAAGTCCTTGTAAGTGAGGGAAAATGCAGGAGCCATTTTTTAGGCAACTTTGCAGCAGCACGTAGGGGAGGGGCAGCCTGAGAAAACGCTCCACTGTCTTCTCTGGCTTCTGGCAACTTTGGTGTACTCCAAAGACCAGTAATTAGCCCACGCCTGGTTGATTTTGCAAAGAACGCTCGGTCACTCTTTGCTCAGCTTACTTTAATGAGAAAAGTTTAAAGATACAATGTGGTGTTTTGTCCTCTAAGCAAAGCAAATTCTGTTTACGCACAGGATTACTCATCAAAGGATGGTGCCGCATGTGCATTCATGACTCCTAACGACATGCTAAAAGTGTTTACCTCGTTAGGAAACTTCAAAGTCAACGTTATTTACAAGCTACAAGGGCTTTTCCTCTGATGGATTCTCCTTGAAGTTGCTAGCGGCCAAAACACCGCACTGTACCTTTAGCCTCGAGGTGAACATAACCTGCTCCAGCACCATAGTGTGTAGTGAAACTAAGCAAAACTTTTGTTTCGCTTTCGTCTGAGCATCGTGTTTAACTCTTTTCTTAATCGGTAACATCTGGCTTGCCGTTGGTGGAGCCTCTAACTACGGAGAACTCGATTTGGGGTTATAGTTGAACCTTTTTGCCATTTTTAACCCAGAGTCAGTAAAATCACTTTGAGCGTATTCATACATTTGGTCATAATTTAACGCCAGTCTCCTCTTCTGTGCTGTAAACTACGGAAAGTGATAGATCTTTCTCTGTGTCTGTTCTCTGTCATGTTTGTGGATTGGTTGTGAGAGTCAGAGTAAATCATGGGAGAATATTAACATTTTTTCATGACTGAATTTATTAGAGTTGTAATTTTTTTGTTTGTTTGTTTTATTGTAAATTTATTTTATTTACAATGGCCCTTCCCAGTGCATGTAAGCCCCTCGAGATGCAATAAATTGGATGACGGATTGAACTGTTCTGACTTTCTTTGGGGCATTTCATTTTAAAGTGCACCCTGCTTAAGTTGAAACGGGGACACCTGCTTTAATCACCACAAACTTTTTGGAATTAACACTGTCATACATTTTACTAAACTGAGAAACAGAAAAAATGTGTTCTCCTGTTTTTATATTTTCTGTGAGGAATTTAAAAGTGACCAACATCACCGTTCGCAGTATAACTATATACTTAACCAAACTGTCAAGAGATGTAACATTGTTCTGTGGAATAAATGGATGAAAACTTTTGTGTCAGAGGCTACTAACAACCTAGCATGTTTATCCATACACATGTTCAAATCTTGCTCTTTTTGTGTAACCAAATGTCTCCCTTGTATGCCATTTTTAGTCAACATCTTACTAAAAACAAACATACAAATCTCTGTGGGGCCCATTCCCAGTCAAATTTTTACGACTGGATCTGAATCTGAGTACCTGAAGAAATGTTGTAATCTCTAGTCATAACACTTCCACCACTGTGTTTAACATTTGGTAGAGATTCTTCTGCCAAAAAGTTACACTTAACGTATGCCAAAACCTTATAAAACTTCTCTTTGCTGTTTGCTAAGATGCATTTGTTTTCATCACATAGACACACACACACGCAAAGGGGAATCTTGGTTTTAATGGCTTGTAGACTTCATCGCTAATAATTATTTGCACATATTTGGTATTTAAAAGGATAGTCTTGCATTTCCTTGGAGTAAAAGCAACAGGAACAAGTCAGAAATATTACATTTAATCTTAAACTACTTCTATAAAAACAAAGTGACTTTAGAAAAAAAAATCTGTTACCCTTAAAATAGAGAAATAAAAACAGCTCAAGTAAATTGTTGAATGGTTCAGTCTTAATGTAACGCAAACATGTAGCCTCACCTTTAGCTTAAAGTTACAGTACTGGGCCACCAAAAACATTTTCTAAGTCATTCCGGAACGGAAACAAAAAGGTTACAGTCCCATAAATTAGCACCACGTCATTCTCTGTTATAGTTATGTGCACAACAATGAAACCACATTTCACTGTATTGCAAGAACGGATGAAAGAGGATGAGACTCAAATCCATACAAAAACAACAACCACAAAAAAAATCTCCTAAAAAGCATCCAGAAGAAGAAAAACTCTCATTAAAAGATAAGCGTAAAACACGAAACATCTAATACAATGTTCGAGATATACACAAATCAAAATATCAGCTTATTAATTTTTTTGTTTTCTCTGAATCTTCATACCGTTCTTTTTTTAATTAAAGTATTTAAGTTGGTTTTTGGGCGTCTTGTTATTGCCAATGCTCATGTTTTATGCTGACAGTCGTGGAGAGGCCTTTTCTTTAATAACGATACCTTGAAGGTATTTGTGATTTATACTATAAACCATGTACTGTACTACAACCATAGAGGTCAATTTATTTTGAAAACTGTCAAAGTAGACTTAAAATACTTTAAACGGATTTCTTTTCCGATATATATTTCAAACAAATAAATAAAAAAAGACAACTGACAAGCCGCAGTTCCCTTGATGCATTGATGAGTTCGTATTGTTGCCACTTCTTCACTTGAATCACTAGCAGAGTCATAAGGAGGCACACAAGGTAAAGACAGAAAGGGGAAGAAGACGCAGTTGCCTAGTTTCTGCTTGGTGAAACAAGGTGATGTGTCAAGGTAGGTGAAGTCTGTAAGGAGGAACTATGGTGTGAGATGATGGGTAAGAAGCAGAAAAGTGGGGAGTTTCCATGTTGTTTTAGGCTGCCTGGCACTCACTCGAGTCCCCGTGGACCCAGTAGCAGATCTGCGCGTACTTGAGCGGCGTTATCCTCACGGCCACATTGTAATCCTGCTGCATCCCGTCCCCATTGACATCAACCCACTGGTGACCAGAGAAAACCCCAATGATCTTTCTCTTCCACTTCTTCTTGCCCGGCTCTTTGAGGCGGATGTAAACTCCCGAACCGCTGGAGCCAGGTTTGGCGTCGCAGTACTGATACAACAAGTCATTGGATTCCTCAGACACAGAGCAGAACCGGTACACCAAGTCACCGGGTCGGTCATCGTCAAAGCCGGAGAAGTGGATCCTACCAGCAGGGAGCTTCTTAACGGAAGGTATAACACCTAAATCCATGTGATTGACTTTTGGGGCTCTCTTCAGCTCGAGAATGGCGTAGTCGTAATCCGCAGCCAGTCCATCTGACACACCTTTAAACCAACCCTTAGGAACCTGGGTCTTTTTGACTCTGGTCCACTTGAATGAAGGTTTTCCAGAGTCAACACTTCGACGACTCCGGATCTTCTTGCCTTTTCCTCTTCCTCTTCCTCTCCTGCCCTTTTCCTCTATTTCCAGTCCTTCCTCTTTACCTTTGTCCCCTTTTCTTCGTTTGCCCCTTTCTTTCCCTCCCTTTCCTTTGCCTCCCTTTCCTCGTCTGCTCTTCTCTTTCAGAATGCCAACACGCAACTTCTGAACTCCGTCTAGATAATCCTTTCCATCGTGGACGCAGTGTGCAGCTGTCAGCACGTGTTTGGGTGACACCAGCACCCCAGAGCACCCTGTAGATATCTTCACTGAGGTGGAGAAGGGATATTTGGTGGAGTACTGCTTGTCAGCGATGGTGAAGCGAGTATCTGTGCCGTACACTTCTCGCTTGTGACGGGACCTTGATGAAGTGTTTCTGGACCAGACAGTGACTTCATTGAGGCCATGCACAGAAACGGAGGTATATGTGCGTGTGCCATTCTCATAGACCGTCTCGTAGGATAGAAACTGCTCCAAATCATTCAGGGAAGGCGAGGGAATGTGGCGCTGGCACTCGATCCCGCAGGTGCCACTCAGCTCCAGTTGAGGGTGAGCTGCAAAGCTGGGGCTGCTGAGGGGCACAGTGCGTCGTTTCCTTACCAGTGGCACCTTCCATTGGGGCCAGGTGTATTGGTCGTCAATTGTGTTTTCCTCAGCAGTTACAGCCACCACCGCAGTCAGCACCGTCACTGGAAGCAGGACGCAAAGTGGTATGGGGCCCATAGTTAAGTTGGGCCTGGCTCTGAAATGTAAAGAACCAGAGATGAACACATTAATTTACATACATTAACACTTCTGACAATCACAGGTACCAACAAGAACCAACTTTTGAATCACAGGGTTTGGGGCCACTGTAACATTGTGGCATTTCAGATATCTTATGCAACCAAATACATTAGTGAACTTCTGCACACACATTTGGTATAGAGTTATTGGTACTTTGGTGAATGTAGCACTTTTGCTCAAACATGAGCTCGAAGGGTATATTTACAATTTTTTTATGATAGGCTTTGCTAAAAAGTTCAAAGGAGTAGATATTTTCTTAGGCATTTTCACTAACATCTAGTCCAGGTTGGGCCCATTTTGAAGTGGAATGCTACCATCTTAAAATAACTCCATAAGAGTAAATATTATTTGAGAAACATCATCGTCATTAATATGAACAGTGTTTGTTTAACCCCTTAAACTGTTGCCACTTTGCCTTCTAGTTGATATGTAGACTGAAGCTGATGATTATTTATGCAGGAAATGGAAGCGGGATGTGGCATGTCTCTAAGGCTCTTCCTGTATGAAACATTCTTAGAACAAAACATGCAGGGTGTTTGCAGACATAACAACTGTCTCATAAAGAAGTGTAAACCTTCCTAACCTCAATTTATTAAGCATTGTTCTCTTATATCCTCCAATGTTTTGGGGTACAATGTTTTAGTCCTGGCTCCACCCAACTAAGTTCTCTAATGACTAAATGTTGGATTCAGTCTTCTTGAATGTAGTCTGGGTTTCTGCTAAATGAAATACATTTATCTATTCCAAATAAGACACCACGTCCAAAAACAATGCAACAACATGTAACTATATATATACTTAGTCACATGTTACTTGTGTTTTAGTGATTCCTGAATTTCTTTAAAACCTGACTTGAGACTCAATGACTAAAAAGAAACGCAGCCAATTCCTTTCATGGCCACAGGGAGGCAGTGCTGCTCCAGGGTTCAACGGAGACGGTAAGCGAGCAGGTCAGGGATGTGTGTGTGTGTGCAGGGGTGTGTGTGTGTGTGTGTGTGTGTCCCACACTTGAATGTGCTAAAGCCATCTGAGGTGGTTGGTGCCCTCATTTTTTATATATAAGTCAGTAGCGTTTGGTTTTATATTTTTGCAGAGCTTTTACAGCTTAAATCCAGAGCTGCTGCATTAGCTGTGTGGTTAAAAGTTTTCTGCTCCTTGAGTCTATAGCTGCAGGGCAGTGGGCAGTGAGAAGACGCTGGACAGGGACTCTCTAAATGAGCTGAGACATTGGCTTGGAGGTTTGCCACAATGGTTAACCTACTCCTTCAGTAATGACCATATCTGGTTTCCTGCAGCTCCACAACGCGGCCCTCCATGCGCACAAATGGCATCAAACACAGAGAGACTACGAAGACCGATGGTGTCTGCTGCCTCCTACACCCAGGAGAGTTAACATCCCCTGAGTCCACATATGCGTGCGTTAACTGCTGTTGTAATAGATTGGACAGACGATCGCTGAACTAGAAAAGCGGTAGAAATGAAATTCGTCGGCGAGGCTGCGGCTGTGAAGTCAGCCTGCCGATTTCAAACGCTGGAAAAGAAAGTTATTTGGATGGAGGAGGATTTACGGCTTTGGTTAACGCTTTACAGACAAATTAAAAGTGAAATGCCCATGTCTGCCCTACAAATCAGTTCAAAACAAACATTTAAGGGGGAAAATGAATTTGGTTTCAAATTGATGCTTCTGTAGTTAAAAAAAAAAAAGGTTCCCAGGAAAATTTCATCACTACATCCAACACCACCTCCAAGCATTTCATCATCTGTGCAAAGCTTAAAGTGGTATTAAAACAAAACTTCTATGAGATGTTTGTGATATTTTTAGGTTTTCTTTGCTACTTGTGTATTCAAGCTCACCAGACCAGATACAGGCAAATATATATATATATAAGTTGCCCTCTACCCCAGGTAACCTCTGACCAACTGCAAATATTCCACAGGTATGCTTCCCCCTTCTCTTCCGAACTTTTTTACTTTATTGTTCTATAATCCAAGGTAACTGTGACGTCTCCTCCAACCGACTCTGACTGCAATCGGGACATTTTTGAGGCCTGGCTGCACCCCACAGACTCCTATAAAACACAGCCAGCGGCTGAAATCTAACCAGCATACAACAGACTGGTAATAAAATACATGGCCGCAAAGAGCCGTAAAACACTTTCAATAAATGAAAGAGCAAAAAAAAAAAAAAAACTTTTTTTAGTTTCTGCTCAGCTTCACAATCCGGCTGCCAAATTCAGACGTAACACAAAAACTAAGAGAGAGAGAGAGACGGAGCGTCGTCCCCATTAATCAGTGAAAACTGATACTCCGCCATGATGCCTCTTTGGTCTTCGAATGGTCTGATTTTCGACTGAACTCTATTTTTTTTTCCGCTGCACTCAGCTAACGAGGATGACGAGGATGTTCCCCCTTCATCCTCCGGTGGAAGGCAAAGAGGCCGGGAGGTGGCGCTCTAAGGCTCAATCTTGTGCGTGCAGGTCTTTTGTTCACCTCATCCTCCTTTTTTTTTTTTTTTTTTTTTTTTAGTAAAATTAGTGATAACCAATTTCGACATATTTACCGACCTTCTTTTTAACCCATATAAAGTTAGAAATACACTAAACATATGAGGAAAAATGTATGTATTATTTTCTATTTGGCTAAATCTTTCTGAATGAAGCCATTGTTAATGTCATTTGAATTTCCAACGTAAATAATAACCAATTACATGTAACATTTTTTTTTGCAGTATATCCTTCTGACATCCGCAGATCGACATCTGCACCACTGGGATGAATGCATGTTATTCCGGCGTATACACATAAAAACGATGCGTCTTTTGCTTCCATGATGAAAATTGATGAAAAGTGGAAATCTGGACAAACTCCCTACTTCTTGTGAATCCAAATAACTTAGAAAAAAAAAATCAGAGGTAAATCAAACTTTTTTTTTTAAAGAGAAAAAAAGTCTTCAAAAAAAAAAAATCAAAATGGAAAAAAAAAAGAAACTCTTGGGTTAATTTTTTCTTTCTTTCTATCGGGAGCAGGAGACCAGACAGGCGTCCCTACCTGCTCGCATCCGATTGATGGATTATGCCAGATCCGCAGTGTATTGTTTGTTGTCCTCGGATGTACACAAATATGATCCCGGTGGCAAACAGTCGGCGGTCACTGCATCCCCCAGGCGCGCTGTCATCAGCAGGGCCACGGCTGCCCGCTCATTGCCTCCTTCAGAGAGTCTGAGGGGGAAAGTCGCGGCCGGGACGCTCCGCTCAGGCTGCACTTGATGCTGAGAAGGGAGGGAGGGCTGAAAGAGAGAGAGAGAGAGAGAGAGAGACGAAGGAGGAGGAGGAGAAGAAGGTGGAGAGGAAAAGAAGATATGAAAGGAACCTTTTTTTTTTCTTTTTTTTTTTCTTCGCCCTGTGACAAAAGTTGTTCACTTACGGGTGGGGCAAGAGTTTTGGACCTCACCAAAGAGTGCACTGAGGGTAAAGGTTCTGTTCAGGTCCTGCAGTTCAGGCAGAAGCTTAAATCATTCATGCACTGTGAAGAAATGAGGCTTCACAGTTGGTCCACATTCACCCAGAGGAGGGTAGAGGACCCAAAAGTTGCACTCAAGTGCAAAAGTAAAAGCTGCCCCAAGAAATGACTTTACTGAGTAGTAACTGATCAAAAGATCAATCATATGATATTTAAGACCGAAATTTAAGACCAAAATATAAAAGTTATGTGAAAATGTTGGTATTTTTCCATCCATCCATCCATTTTCTGTTCACCCTTGTCCCTTAATGGGGTCGGGAGGGTTGCTGGTGCCCATCTCCAGCT